>OOFB01034981.1:0-13393 GCA_900323305.1 Trachyrincus murrayi | reverse complement strand
CAGGTTAAATATTGTAATAAGGACCATAAATAATTATGACAGTGTACACAGTCAGTAAAAAGGAACAAAATAGGTTCTGTGTGTCTGTGTGTGTGTGTGTGTGTGTGTGTGTGTGTGTGTGTGTGTGTGTGTGTGTGTGTGTGTGTGTGTGTGTGTGTGTGTGAGAGAGAGAGAGATTGTTAGGGGGCTGAATAGAATAATGATTAAAAGTGTTTAAATCAATTTGCATGATGTGTGTGTCATATCACACATTACCATTTTCATACTTTATTAACATTCCCATTATTACCAGTTGGTAAAAATTTCATATTTTGGAGAATTCATATTATTAGGAGTTTTTTTATTTTTCCATCACTTGGAGTGAAATAAATGCCACCCCGCACTGCTAAGGCCTAGCACAATGCTAAAAGTATTTTATAACAAAAGTGCTCACAGCAAATCTCTTCCCACAGCTCTCGTTGCCGCAGCAACCACAGCAGTCATTGTTCTTCAAACCAAGGAAGACCAGAGCTGGAAAGATCATCTGACGCACACACGCACAACATTTGCACAAACACATAGATGCACACACACACACACACACACACACACACACACACACACAAAACAAAAAACGAATTAACTCGTAGCTTTGAATAAATAATGAAGAAAAACAACATTTAAATGCGCTTTAATAAAAAATGGTAAATGAATACAGCAATTAATTCAGTCAACTTACCAGAACTCCAGAGCCCAGAATACCTCCAAAATACCAGACTTCTTTTGAGATCTGCTCGCTCTCCACGGGTTTCCCTCCAGGGAAAAACAGCAGGATGTTGCATAGTACACACACAACAGACAGAGGCAGCAGGCTGATCCCCAAGCATTTGGCAAAACGCCCTGAACACATCTTGAGTCTGACGACGATACGAGACGAGGGTTGGTCTACTGTAAATACAAATATTGTACAAAATATTTTTTATTTTTACGGAAACTGCTGTTTTGCATGTCAATCGTGATAGTCCAATTGAGTCTGAAAACCGTCCACTTCCAGTCGAATGGCCTTGAAGTAGCCTACTTAATATTATTTCATGCGGCGAATGCTTAATAAAATAAAATGTTTTTTAAACTATTTAGAGTTTTAAATAACTTGGCTTTGATGTTTCTGTCCTGACCACCTGCCCTGTCTCTGTGTTGGTTGATGCTGAGGATGAAGTTTTATAGACTGACTGCATGCCCCACAGCGTGATGTCACGTCTTCACATTTATAGTGGCCAGGTGGAATATATAGCAACACCACAGACACACACACACCATCGGGTTAATGTTCTACCATGTGTGTTGCATAGATGGGAACAGAAGAGGAACTGACAGATAGTCAATACAAGGGAGGTCTCATTGTGGCTCTGTAGGATTAGTGTACATAGCTAAATACTCATTAGATATGTCGTACAGATCTGTGTGTAGTCGTACGGTGATTATGATATATAATCTACTCTAGGAGCCGTAAACATTATTGTACAACTTTTAAGAACATTTATACAGATCTCATTAAATATATAGAAGATAAAGATTTAATAGGCTAATTGGATAATACAAAATAATAATATGTCTGACAACATAATAAATGCACGTAAATTATAAAGGTGATTTAAAGTAAAAATGGTTAGCTAGTTCACGGGTTAGCCTAAACTTTAGGTCGTTTCACGGTGGCCCTGAAGTGCAAATCACAACGACAAATAGGAAAACACAACAACAAATCAGAAATCACAACGGCAAAACAGAAACCACAAAACAGAAACAACAAAACAGAAACCACGACCACAAATCAGAGAATGATGCAGAGCCATGCAGTACGGGTCCATCACAGAGACGCCTTTTCTACAACTGAATCACTGGGGATATTAGTTGTATAAACGGCAGGTTGAAAACATACATTTGTTTTCACATTGTTTCTCCTACCACTCAAATCAACTATTAAACAGTACTGTAATAAACTGTGTAAAAGGCCTACACTTTTAGCTGTTGTGATTTGGGCATGTTTTTCTACTGGGTCCTTGAAGAAAATTGGCCTCAGAGTTGTTAATGTAGGCTTGTCTTGTTGGTTACGTTTCTGCGATGTAGCCTATGCCGATGTACAGCCCACGTTTTAACAGCAGCACAAGAGTTCTGATGCTGTCTGTAAGATACAGTCAACGGTAGATCACCCACCAGCATGATGGGTTCATATGGGTGAGGCTTGCAGGAAGGTGAAAAGTGTGGGTTGCTCTTCCTTTATGCTCTATCATCTCTTGACTTGTTCTTCAGTGGTCGTTCCCCCAGAGCCCAATCTCTGGAGCTCCTGTATTTGACACTTTAAACATCACAGTGACACTGTACGGATGTTGGGAAGCCACAAGGTGTGTGTGTGTGTGTGTGTGTGTCCGTCCACATTCGATTCTTTTTTATACTTTATAAGAATAACACAATTAGATAGTTAGAGGCTTGATTGGCTCACTAGTTCTGTCATTCCCTGTTCCCTACACGGTGAACACTACATAGTACACTTTGAAGGGAACAAGTATAGGAGAATTCAGACACGAATTATGTAAACCTATCGGGTCACATAAGCAACAAGACACGTCACATCACCCCATGACATCACCCCATGACATCACCCCATGACATCTCATTTGCATAAAGAACCCGTATGTGCTGACCTATTGGATGAATCCGATGACGGATTCGTCCGGGTCACGGGGTGACATCTAACCCGTGTCGGCTTGTTTATGCAACCACTAAACGTGACGCTGATAGATTTCCGCCGCATAATTAGTGTCCGAATCCCCCACTATACTTATCCCCAAAATAGTGTACTATGTAGTATTCACTACGTAGGGAATAGGGAATGAGGGAACAAGTGAGCCAAATCAAACACAGTTTTAGTCCCTTTCTCTTTATCCACACACTTCTTGTCTGACAGTGACTCATGCTTCCTGTGTAGTGAGATTTCCTGTGAGGTCACTGTGCTGCGCTTCCTCTGCCCTACCCAGGTTTCCCTTCGCGAGGTGTTAGGCAGGGCAGTGCACCTAGCGGAGGAGGGGGTTCCTGTTGCCAAGGTTACAGCTTACCAATGGGCACACCGGGTAGATGCCAGGCGGCATGCTGGGAAGGAACTCAGCAGTAACCTTCTGGTTGACGGTGTTCAGAAACCCTGCCCTGGCGAGGAACTTGAGGGTTAATTGTGGACACACACACACACACACACACACACTCTCTAGACAGTGATGTCATGCAATAGTTAAAATAAAATGTTATTGTGTTGGGATCATGACTATTTATTCGACATCACGGTAACACAACAGCAAAGAAAGAACAATAGGCACACTTTTCACCCAGTGCCTTCACTGGCTCCATGTCTCCCCTGTGAATCTATATATAATCCTAATGAACCCAGGGGTATGGGGTATGCTGCCCATAACCTTTGCTTACGGGCAGGAAAACAGAGGAACTGAGGGGTAGAAGGTGGAGAGCGAGAGAGCTAAGGATCCTGGAAGAAAGGAAATAATGCAGGAAGAAAGAAAGGTGCACATTTTTTAAACTCGTCCTTCTGGAAGGATCAGTTGGGTGGAAGGAAGCGACCACATGTCAATATTATTTGGGGTGGGTGCAAACACAAAGTGCAGCAATAGAAATGACACTTTTACACATTCACAGTAACACATTTTGTTATATGGATATAACAAAACGTCTTACTAAATACCTACTAATTACAACTAGCAAATGAAGCATGTGACCATATGGATTACTTATGTGTTGATTATCGCTTTACACACACACACACACACACGCACACACACACACACACAGACACACGTGTGTGTCTGTGTGTGTGTGTGTATCTTTCCACTCCCATCAAAGTTCCTGAAACAGGGAAACAATGGCAGTGAGCTCAGCCTCATTGATCGAGGGTTTCTGCGGTATCAAAAGGTGCCATTCCTCCACTATGACGAGCAGTTACTCCCCGCCGGTCGGCCCACTCACACACATAGACAGCCTCTTAGTCACAGCACTGCCCTCGATGTATCGATTGTCATTTTCAGAGTTAATACGCCAACCCTTGTTCTTACACTTGAAGCTACGGTTCCACGTGTGTGATTGTGTGTGATATGGTACTTTATACAGTCTTCATTTCTCACATGCGCTGATTTACTGTGCATTTGGTTAACGATAAATGTTCTGTAACATCTTGTTCTGCTTGTTCTGACGCACCGAGCGTGTAACTGTACACGTTGCAGCGTCTTAAGTCGCTTGTTAGGTGTCTTCGTCGAGTGGCTAATTGGGTTCACGGACTGATTCATTCATTTACTGAGTGATTTATTGAACAGGAACTGGGAGAAAGCGTTGATGTGATCCACCAAAATGGCGGATTCATGACCATTGATGACCTCAGCAGCCTTGACCTCACGTGAGGTGGTCACTCCGATCAGTACAGACTACAAGGTGACTCCACACCAGCTGCACAGGAAGATACCAAAAGATATAGATAGTTACTTAGTTATTCAGCTTAGTGTGTAATGGTTGACAGTCATCAGTATATGTATGTAAAACTAAACATACAAGTTGATGATTTGGGTTTGCTATGGTTATAGAAAACAATATGTGTTCAAATTAAGTGACAACAACATGAAGGATTATTTATTCTTTCAATTTCATCACCAATGTGTTTTAAAAATGTATAGAGGTTGGACACAACACCCCGGACTATGTCCATCTCTTGGCGGAGGCTGTCCGCCTCGCCCTGACAGATGCCCTGCATAACATAAGTGACCCAGACCAGGAAAGCCTATTGGACGACACCCACCAGCGTGCCCAGCAAATCAGCACGGACAGGTTTCTGTGTGTGTGTGTGTGTGTGTGTGTGTGTGTGTGTGTGTGTGTGTGTGCGTGTGTGTACACACGTGCGTGTGTCTTGTCTTTCTCTGTTTAATTTAGATAGGCTTCTATTTACTTATTTATTCTAGCTGTACCCTCTCTGTCCCTCCCATCTATACCCTGATGTCAACCCCACTCAACCTCCTGTGTGTGTGTGTGTGTGTGTGTGTGTGTGTGTGTGTGCGTGTGTGTTGTGTATGTGTGTTTGTATGTGTGTTTGTTTTGGCAACCATGAGTGTATTCAATGGTCGTTACTGTAGACCTTGAACGTTTGGTTTTTATTAGCTTTAAAGACAAACACAGACCTAACACCAGAAAATATGGCAATAAAACACACACACACATCTATATCTATATCTATATCTGTGCCCATTGATGCCATTTAAAGAGATTTGTGTCAAGCTGATGTCCCCTCCTGTGTGCCTTGTATGTTGTATGTCTTTGGGGAGTGTGTGTGTTGTTGGTGGCTGGTTTAAGCAGCCTCACCTAGTCGGAGTCAGACTGATTAGACTCTGGGGCTGCACACCTGTGGGTCATTGGCCAATCAAGGCCCACAGGTTAAACCAGCCACCAGCACACACACACTCAGGAGAAGCGCTAGCATGTCAGCACGTACCACCTGCTCTGCCTGTTAAAACTATCTCAAACTCTACAATAAACCGGTTTAACCATCATCTGCCTGTGTCCTACTGTTGAAGAAGCCCTGAAAAACCACCCACTTTGATGGCATGTAGCAGGGGAGACTGCTACTCTCTGTGTGTGTGTGTGTGTGTGTGTGTGTGTGTGTGTGTGTGTGTGTGTGTGTGTGTGTGTGTGTGTGTGTGTGTGTGTGTGTGTGTGTGTGTGTGTGTGTGAGAGAGAGAGAGAGACATTTGCTAGCACATTTACAACTACCATGCATATCAGTGCTTAAATCTATATCCTCTCTCTCTCTCTTTCTCTTACAATCATGGTGCTAGTTTTCCTCTGCAGCGTAACAACAGCAACTGTGTTGCCGGCAGGAAACGCCCATACCACACCATAATGGCCGCCCTTGTCACTGGACCCGCACACAAGCACACAAGCACACAAACCCTGCCACCTGGCCACCCTCTGTGTGATGAGCGCTATGATGCAACCACAAGGACGTGTCTAGGTAAACACACACACGCACACACACACACACACACACACACACACACACACACAGTATGCACACACTCACAGCCACACACACTCCGGTTCATACACGGATACACATTTATAATGAGGAAAACAAGTGGACTCAAGTGAGAAAGACAGGGGCTGGGATCAACAGAAAACAGCCGGATGGTTGAATTTGTCACAGGTTATTCGAAGAGTTCCAGCCTAAAAACATATTTGGTATGTGTGTTCTTTTTCTCAGAGTAGATTTAAGATGGCCTGTTATTAATGACGAGCATATATAATAATATTTCATAATTTAATTGATAACAAAACAAACATACAAACAATTTAATTGTTGTATTTTAGTCAATGAGCAAAACAACATTGTTTGTTTACGGACCAACCAAAAAAAACTAGGATCAAGTATCTCAAAACAATAGGGAGAATATTACAAAGTTTCTGATGTTGAGGATTTGTAATGGATCCTCAACAGGCCTCAGATGCTCCCAGAGTCTATGTGGAGTACGACCAGAAAGCCATGCTCTACTGCTTCTCTCTATTCATTTAAGGGTCAACAGCTCAACACTGTAGTCGGACGAGACACACACACAAATTATTTACTTTGCAGGCGTGCATGTATACTTCCTGCTTTTTTGTGTGTTTTTGTTTGACCAAGACTTTATTACTTCAAAGTAATTAAGTTACATTTATATTACATTTTGTATTCCAAAACGTATTTGAATGTGTCTTGAAATATTATGTGGGAGTAAAACAATACATTTGCGCTATATTTGTGTCGGATACATTTTTCTTGGGACCTATGTGATTTGTCTGTCTAGCTGATCAGTGATAATCTGGAGGAGGGCTTTAGCAAGGAAGTAAGTGATGAGTTAAGGGAGGCGGGGCCTCCAAGCTAACTGGCCAACCACAGGTACCCTCTCTGACATCCCTCAACACCAGATTCATTGGAATCTAGTCATTTAGTGCGTTTGAAAGAGAGAACACAGCGATTCATATTTTTTTCTATTTACTGGATTGAAGTGCTTGGTCGAGGTCAAATCATCACAGTGGGCGATTGGTGGAACACATCTGTCCAAGCTGCTCATCATCATTTTACACGTTTTACTTCCACCCCCATCTCATTCAGGTAGTCTCGTGTGCACTACCGTGATCCGACCCCGGGTTCAAAATAAGCTTTCACATTACCAATTTTTCATGTGAACCGTGCTCTGATTCAGACTCAGCTGCCAGTGTGAAAGGCCCCATCGATGTATCACCATAACTCACTTTTATTTTTATTTTAAAGTTCATGATACATTTTATTTTAAATGTTTTAGTGAGAGCATTAATCAAATACTCGATCACATCACAACCCCCATAAGATACATTTTCCCTCACCAGTTCGACTTTCACTGGAGCTGTGATTGAAGTTAACTCGTAAGGTAAGGTTATTGTAATACACTCAATGCTTTCTTAGGAATCTCTTGTGTTTAAACACCCTGTGACTCCTTTGGTCTTTTCATTGGTTGTACTAGTGGTCAGCCCACGGGCAGCAGGAAGTGGGTCAAGAATTCCTGCTTCCTGTTTGCTTCCTCCGCTTCTTCTCTCGTAGAACCCTGCACCCTGATGATGACTGTACGTCATCCACACACACACACACACACACACACACACACACACGCATTGTGCCACACAAGACCCTGTCTGAAGAAGGTAGTAGCAGAGAACACAATACATGGATATGATAGCTGCTGTAAATATGTATGAAAACACACGTTGTTCAAAACTGCAAAACCTAAGCATTTAGTTAATCAGATTGATTGTATATATGTTGTGGTTAGATAATATCATAGTTGTCATCTGTGTTGTTCTCATGTCATGGTTGAAATGAGTTTTAATGTCATGGTCCAGTACAAATCTGAAGAAATGTAGGCCTGTTTATCCAAACACTTTCTCCACCTGCGTAATCTCATTTAGCCACGGCTTACGAAATGCTCTTAGTTATTGAGTCTCGCTTGTTACTGCTTGTTAAGGGGCTGCCGTTGCAGATTACAGCCCACGTTAATCTACATTCCACTTGGATTATCAGGCTCCTTAATGTATACCAGGACCCGCAGACATGATCCAGTGTGTACACATACGCATGCATGAACAAACAACGCAAAGCATACAGACACACAAACAGACATTCCTGGGGAACCATAGCCCATATTTTGGTTGTGTCCTAATTTTAATTTCCATTTAAAAAAATGTATTTGTTTCGCTGTCTTCTGTACTTTCTGCTGTGACACCCTAATTTTTAATAAAGTACATTTGACATACATTTGTATGTACTAAACCTAAATCTAGATGGAATCAATTCATGGTCAGAATTTGCTTGAATGTTAACACACAGCCATCATTTGTCAGGAATACTGTTGGTTTATATCACTATTATTGTTAACAGGATAGCAGCTGATATCATCTGTGCTGCAACAGATAATGAATCAACTGACACGGAGGGTGACCTCCACGCTGTATTTAAATAAACAAAATATTTAAAAAAGCACACATCACAAGATTATTCCCCTTACTTCATATCAAAGTGCTATCAAACAAAGTCACAGAAGGACAGAAGGAGCGGTTTGTAATGTCGTCAAACTGTGGAATCCGATGATCATGTGATGAGCTTGATATGACGACGAGATGCTCGTGAGACGTGATTTCCCATCGTGCCTTGTTTAGTTGAAGCTGTGGAGGCAGTGACCGGCGGAATACATCTCTGTGTGAAAACTAACATGCGATAGGGGAAAGTGTTATTTCTATAACAGTAGGCCTTGGATTCAGAAGAAGCCTTACAAGATGTAATCTGGTTACTTCAGTGATTCTGATGTAAATGGATTCTGTTGTCCTTTGTTGGAAATGTTGTGTCATTCTCTGCTGCCTGCTGAGTGTGGGAAACTGGAAACACACACACACACACACACACACAACACAAACAAACACACACACACACACACACACACACACACACACACACACACAGTGGCAGTCGTCTCTTCTTGTGGGATTTGTCATATTTTTCTGGCTCAGCTCTCAGGAGGGCGGCCACTTGTTTTGTGTGTGTGTGTGTGTGTGTGTGTGTGCGTGTGTATGTGTGTGCGTGTGTATGTGAATTCCATGGCCCTGTAGGTCACTTTCCTAAGGCTCGTTATCTCATAGCTGTAGGGAATCCACAAATCTGCGTGTCTACACACACACACACACACACACACACACACACACACACACACACACACACACACACACACACACACACACACACACACACACCAGGCTCTCGGCAACCACCACCACTTGTTCATTTCCTGGCTCCCCCCAGCTGGCCAGTCCCACCCCTCCTTTCCCTCGTCCTCTCCGTCCTATTCTCCTCTGCCTTCTTTATTCCTGCCTTCTCCTCATCTCCCAGCAGTCGTGTCCCCGGTCAGAGCCATGTGTTGTTCGGTAGGTTTCACCAGGTCCCTGGGGCTAGCCCTGCTGCCACTGGCTCTGTGCTGTATTCTGGCCAACCTGCTGCTGTTGTTTCCTATGGGAGAGATCACCTACATCCAGCAGGACCGACTGTCCAGCTACATCTGGTACTTTGGTGGACTAGGAGGCGGAGGACTCCTGGTGAGTAGACACAGAAACCAAACTTTTCCTCTATGTTATTGTGTAATATTCGCTTCTAATCTGTTGAACACAATGTCAGGTTTTCTGTAATGCTGAATCAGATTTGGGCACGTACAAGTACTATAGAATAGAAGAATGTGAGTTTACTGAGAAGAAGTAAAGTTAGTTTTTCTTAGAAGGGAGGAGGTTGAGGGGGGCTGTGGGCAGGAAACAGAGACAGAGTTGAAAGAACAGGATGGCTGTGGATTCTCCTCTGTGGACCCGTTAGAGAACCTTATTGAAACCAACACGGATTCGCCTACCAGAACCAGAGCAGGCCGACGAGTGAGCATGCGGACCGGGCCATGTCTTGTTTAACATGAGCTCTATGCTTGGCTCCATGTGTGTCCATGTGAATGGGGGTCAGTTCCACAGTGGCAGCTGACAGCTGGATGAGTCACATTTGGCAAGGCGTTTTCCTCGCTGTCGAAATACTCCCGGGAGGATGTGGGCCTACAGTAAGAAGAGCTCCTGTTAACTCCTCTTATTAACATGCCAACGGTGCTAGCGTTACAATATTAGCTTGATTGTGTTTACGTTGTCCCTGCATTGCAAACAATGGGGCGCTATGTGAATTCATGGTTAATCCATCTGGCCTACATAGTGGAGCGGACGTCTTACCGCCTGACTGAGCAGGAAAAGGCAAAAGAAGGAGACTGCTCTTTACGTTTGGTTCAGTCGAACACAGACGAGATTGTGTGAAGATTGTGTGTGTGCGTGTGTGTGTGATTGTGTTTCCAACTAAATTAACCCACTTTAACCCACAACAGTTTCCTTTATGGGTGAGTCTAAACGAAAATGAGTAGACGAATGTCTACAGTTATCTAGAGAAGAATTCAATTGAATCACACGATGAAAAGGAAAAAGTACCGTTCAAATAAAGTCTGTATCAAAGTTGACAACTCTGTTTGATACACATCATGTCCCGTGAATTACTCTGATGCGATACCAAACAGAAAGCCTGACTCACCAACCAGAGAGATAACCACAGTAAAAGGCCATTGACAGACACACGTGCTGATAGACGTGGCTGTTGTAGAGTGAAAGTTGTCGCTTTGTGTCGTGCATCCTATTATGATATGGCTCATACACACAGGATATGTGAGGAAAGGTGGTTCTCGTGGTTTTTTCCTTTTCCCCCTTATGTTTTTCCTTAACTGTTAGAGGTTTTTTTTTACGGCTAGGGGATGCCGTCCAATGCTGAATGTGGTCTTTAGTAGTAAAAGTACAACCATGTGAGGTCTAGACAGCACTCCAAAGTACTTACAGTATCTATCGTTGCTAGCAGTTCTTCTTGACTTGAACGTCATGTGGTACAGTCCAGCTATGTGGAACAGCGGAAATTGGACAGTTTGCCCTTAGAGGGAGTTCAAGTGAGTTTCTGGTTAGGCTAGAGAGCAGCAATAGACAGACCTTGAGTCCAGAGGCCCCTGGGCCCCTGAGCATAACTCAGGCCTTCCTCCTGTTCCTCGAGGGCATCCTCTGATGTTTGGGCCCCTGGGTCTGGTCCTAACAGGCCGGGTCAGGTCAGTGATCAAATCCTGGATTGGAGCACTACCACCGTCATGAAATATATACTTCAACTGTGCGGTATTAACATTGAATAAGTCCTCTGATGAACCAGCGTTGACATTAGCGGGGGTGCGCCGTGTCACCCGGGTCATTACCTGAATTAAGCTGTTTACCTTCCACTACTCTATGGGCGCTGCTTTTTCTGTCCGTGGCTAAATACAAAAGGTCAAAGCGCGGAGTGGGACCCGCTCGGGGGGAAGTTGATCTTTAGCTCCGCCAGCCCGTTCCCCGTGTCGCCGTCCCTCGTTCCTACACCCTTTCCGTTACCTCACTTACTTAGTTTCCTTCGAGCCTTTGTCTCTCAGTGTGCGTCTTTCTCTTTCTCGTCTGGGGTCTTCAACAGGATGTGATGTGTTAGGGGAGGACATCCAGGATGCACACTCACAGATGTTGCCCTCTCTGAGTGTGTGTCACATGACAGTCTGTGTGCGTGTGTGTGTGTGTGTGTGTGTGTCCATGACCTTGGGTGCACCTCTGTCCATCTATCATTATAGAAGAGCCAGTGCACTGGGGAGAGGAATAGAATAAAATAGAATAGAATAGAGTGCCACATAGTGTAAGGAATCTGAAATCAATACAACTGTATTTTCTTCAGCTGTAAATGTAACTGTATTTAACTGTAAAACGGTCAGAATAGGAACTTTTCCCTCTGCAGTTTAGAACACACAGGCCATAATGAATCTGATAAATGGCCGGCTTAACTGGTCAGAGTTGATTACCAGATGCAACTAAACCCCAGTGGAAGACAGAGAGCTATGTGGTTCAGTAAGAGGATTATTTTAGGAGCGCAGATGGGCAGCGCCTGGCAGCAACAGGTGACAAAAGGAGACAGTTGAATATCTCGTCATGCACTCCTTGGCTCGACCCATGTGACTACACAGCTGCAGCTTTGCATTATTGACACGTTTATTGGTGTAAAATGGCTTCCCTTGTGCAACGCTTTATGTTTTTTTTTCAGTGATTTCCCCGAAACGCTCCGAAGGAGTTGTAGGAGTAGTACTAATAATGTTCTTTCTGTCCTTGTCTTCTAGATGCTGGTTCCAGTGACGACCTTCATCAGTCTGGGCAAATGTAGCTGCTGCTGGAATGAGAGCCTAATGGTGAGGAACTGAGAGACTCAGCACACAGAACTGTGCTGGAGAAATGCTAGCGTGCTGCTATGCTACGACCAGGAAGCGTTTGTATTCAATCAATGTATTCATTGTGTTAGGGTGGCATGTGAAGATATAAAGGTCAATCCAAAAGGAGCAAGAGATGCTTGTATAATTATCACTATACATGTACTACAGTAAATATCATGCCATAAGACTACATTCTATATTATATTATTACTACATTGCATGATATATTGTACAAGCATCTTGCATCTTGCAATAATCATCTTGTCATTTTCCATCCAATAGTTTTTTACGACAAATTAGTGTAACTTTTAGAGAGGTATCAGATTCTTCTCTTCAAAATGTATCCACTATAATGTTTGTAGTTACTGTGGACCCAGTTTGGCAATAGTGTATCGGATATAGTGGCTGTACATACAGTTGGTCATTTACACTTCTGTAAACTGGTGTTGGCTATTTCTTCAAACTGAGCTTGAAGAAATAAACACACAATGAATGAGGTCCCCAGCGGCTGTCTTCATTATTTTCCTGTGTGTTTGTGTGTGTGTGCGGGCATGTGAGTGAGTTAGTATGTGTGTGATTGTATGTGTGTGTGTGTGTGTGTGTGTGCGTGCGTGCGTGCGTATGTGTGCATGTGGTGTAATGCAGCTGTCTGTAGCGTATCTGTTGACAGGTTGCTGTGACTGACCAAACAGTTTCCAGAAACATTCCTTCTCGCTCTCCATCTCTGTCTTACACTGACACGCACAAACACATCCAACTGGGAAGCACTCATTAAGCTGTAGCCTGATTTCATGCACTCTCTATCGCTCTCTCTTCTCTCTTTCTCTCTTTCTCTCTCTCTCTCTCTCTCTCTCTCTCTCTCTCTCTCTCTCTCTCTCTCTCTCTCTCTCTCTCTCTGTGTACTAATGCTGGCGTGTTCAGCGTTGATATGATTTGCAAGGTAAAATTGAAACAAATCAAGTTGAAAGTTGAAGTCTCCATACATGTTCTAA
>OOFB01034956.1:0-10924 GCA_900323305.1 Trachyrincus murrayi | reverse complement strand
CAGAAGGACAGCAGAGAGAAGCACAAGGAGGTACGTGGGGAAGACAAAGCAAACACAACAATAACATTGTTTTTACTGACGTTTGACTGCAGTAGAAAAACATTCTGGTAATACTACGTAACTACATAATAAATTATGATAATAAGAAGAAGAAGAAGAAGAAGAAGAAGAAGAAGAAGAAGAAGAATAATAAGAAGAAGAAATAAACTATAAAATAACAATACTACTTACTACTAGTACAAATCATACCACTATAAATGATGATAACAATCCTAAAATATTGATTGGAATTACTCTGAATGCAAATTGCACTTCTACGGTAGTAAAAACTATAAGATTTACCTCATTAATCCCAGACTGCACATTCTGTTTAAATCTGTTTACTTGCACAGGTGATGTAGGTCTACCTAAACAACTCCAGGAAACAAACAATCCCTATAGAGAATTAAAGTAATGCACTATACCACACACATATGAATTATTTGTAATGTTAGTCTTATACAGTGACGCACTGTCTACATTGCTGATAAATGTGGTAAAACGTAGCTTAGCTTCCCACGCTAACTAAAATTATCTGGGATGTTTCCCGGTGAGAGCACAAAACAGTTAACTTAATGCTTCTGTCGCTACACTAAGCAAATAACATTCATTTGAGTTTATATTTGACTAAATGAGTTGAGGAAGTTTTCAGAAAATGCTTGTTTCTTTTATTTTGCAAGCCTTGTCCTTTCTCCAGAATTTACTCCCTGAACGCAGAGGACTGGTGTGAATCTCTCTCTCTCTCTCTCTCTCCATCTCTCCCTCTCTCCCTGTGAGCAGTGTGAGATTGTAATAGACTAATGAACAGCTGTCGCTGAATTGAAACTCTCTCTCAGACATAAACACACGCGCTGCGCATCCTCACAGACATGCAGATGTTTGCAAAATATTCAAACACACACACACACATACATACATACATAACCAAACACAGACTAAAACACACACAAACACACACACATACACACACAGACACACACACACACACATCAACACACACACACACACATACACACACAAATGCAAGCTCACACAAGCAAATATCAATCCTCTCTTTGTAAGAAAAACGAACTTAATGGTGAGGGGATTTTAGGGTTGTTTGTTTGCCATAGACTCATAAAAACAAACTGCATTAACTTTACATCTGGCAGCGCCGACCGGCAACGCCCAGACACGGTCTTATATATTTAAGAATAGATAGATAGATGACAAAACAGTTAATAATGATGATAATTGCTTTATTGTTATTATATTTGCTATATTATATGTACATGATAATATATGGTATATATCAGAAAAATAGAAAATTTTAAAATTAAAAATCACTATTTGTCACGATCACTCACCTCTCCCTGCTAACTGGGGCCAGAGGGCAGAAACACACACACACACACGCACACACACACATGCACGTACGCACGCACGCACACACACACACACACACACACACACACACACACACACACTTAGGCCACATTCATTCAGGCCTTCATGCCCCGATCTGTTCCTTGCTCTGATCAGACCTCTATCAGATCCAAGCTGCTTTGTAAAGATTGTATTCTGATGGTGATGACCACCAGAGCCAGGTCACAGTCCAGTTCATCCTGAACGCGATGCAACCTCAGCTCCACTGGAGCCATGGAGCGTTGCATTTACTGTAATGACTGTTCCGTCAGCTTTTGCATTGGGCTGGGAAGCGCTGCCATCATACTGTAATCAACAGAAGGTTCTCCACTAGCTGTGTTGCTGAGCGTCCCATGGATCCGTCCACGGCAAAAAAAACTAAAAACACCGTGCTTCATTTCTCGATGGCGAACGCTAGCGTCCACTCGCCACTTTCAC
This sequence comes from Trachyrincus murrayi, assembly GCA_900323305.1. NCBI lineage: Eukaryota > Metazoa > Chordata > Actinopteri > Gadiformes > Macrouridae > Trachyrincus > Trachyrincus murrayi. The sequence continues at coordinate 9,043 of OOFB01034956.1, read as the reverse complement.
TCATACGTGAATCATTTATCATTCATCATTATCGCTTATTGTATACTGTAAAGATGCTGTAGGTAAGATTTGAGAGCTATTATCTGAGTGTCATTTGTTAGAAATGGCCTCACCATCCGTCAGCTATTAGTGAGTGCAATGCTCTGTGAAAATATCTGTTTCGAGTTGACTGCACCTGCCTCTGTATGAGCCAATTTAGATTTTAGCCACTCCCGGCCCCTTTCTGACCAATCAGGGCATCTCCATGCTATTAGAATTGTGAACGTGCCCCGTGGAGAAAATATAACGGCGGCAAGTTGGTGTGGTGCTGATGGCGACGTGATGGGGCATTTTCAGTGGAGCCCTGCGTGGTATTAAACGTTGTGTCTTCCGGAAGCATCCGCAATACTCTGATGAAAACCATAACAACCTCCAAGTAGACAGGAACAGTATGGGGGGCCAGGGGCCACTAGGGGCCACCGCTCCCCCACTGTGGCCAGGCGTCCATTTTGAAGAGTTGGACCAAGAAAGATGAAGGATAACAGAACTTCACAGAGGACATTAGAGAGAGAGAGAGAGAGAGAGAGAGAGAGGGAGAGGGGAAGAGAATCACAGTGCGAGACAGGCAGATGGAGTGAAAGGATAAGAGAGCAGAGAGAGAGGAGAGATAGAGATGAGGCAAAGAGGTGAGAGTGGAGAGGAGAGGGGAGCGAGAGAAGAGAGTGTGTGTGTCTGTGTGTGTGTGTGTGTGTGTGTGTGTGTGTGTGTGTGTGTGTGTGTGTATGCAGTGAGCTGTATGAATAGTGTGTGACAGGTCCAGCTGGGAGCCGGCCGCCCCTCAGTAATGTAAACCCCTCAATATGGACACACACACACGCGCGCGCACACACACAAACACACACAGACATACACACACATACACACATGCACGTATACTCTCATAAAAACACACACACACACACACACACACCAACACACACATACACACACACACACACACACCACATACACACACAAACACACACGACTCACATAGACACAGGTGTGTATTCAAAAACACTCTTTCTCTCACACACATACAACCCTCACTTTCTCTCTCACGCACACACGCACACACACACACACACACACACACATACATATCCATAAACATACACAAATTCTCTTCCACCATCTGTGCAGACTGGCAACAACCTCCATAGCCTCTTGTCCACAATGCAGAACATAAACACAGACACACACACACACACACACACTTAATTTGCGTGTGTGTGTGTGTGTGTGTGTGTGTGTGTGTGTGTGTGTGTGTGTGAGAGAGAGAGAGAGAGCGAGTGTGTGTGTGTGTGTGTGTGTGTGTGTGTGTGTGTGTGTGTGTGTGTGTGTGTGTGTGAGTTCCTATGTACTAAGACCACTCGACTTGACTTAAACCACTCCACTACCACACACACACACACACACACACACACACACACACACACACAGAGCACTACAGCGTCGTGCCAGCCATGTACCGTGTTCCCGAGCGCGGGCGTGGCACTCGGGCTGGCAGAATGGCGGCGGTGAAGGGCACGTGCAGAGAGGGGCGGCGGGAACTAGCGGTGGCACGCGGTACCCGATGCCCGCCGTGCTGTCCGCGTGCTCTGTACCGAACACAAGATCTGGCGCGTGGTTCGTTATGTTCGCTATGTTCGTTATGTTCGCTCCGACAGACGAGGCGAAGTGTTGTTGGACTGTCTGTTCAACTAGGACGTTGTAGACCTAAAGTGAAACAAAAAAAAAACACGGAAGCAAAACATTTTATTAGCAGTGTCTTTTTTTTTTTTCTTGTGCGCAATGCCTGCATCCACGTCTCCATTAAATATTTAAGAAATGTACGCCTGACTATTTCATTGGTTTCGCACTAGGCCTACTTTAGTTTTCATGCATTGAGGTCCACTTTCAGTAGGCCTACATAAAGTGTGTTCAGGTTGCCAGGTTGGATTACTTGTATAGGCTCGGGGTGTGTTTGGAGTGTGTCTAGGTGCAGGGTATATCCGCTGTGCAGCTGGGTATCCGTGTCATCACGGTCTATGATTATCATCACTAAAGAGATTATTCGGTTGATGCCTAAATAGGCGGTCTAATTCAAGATTAATTAATCTAATAAATGTTTTCGCTAATCTAATAAATGAAGTGCGTGTTCACAGATGGGGATTTGGAGAGTGATTTGTTGTCATGTGACGCGCGGATGACGACGAGTATTAACAAAATGGGCTAAGTAGGGCTCTAACCCTGATTATTTAATTACTGTAATTACACAAGCATGTATTGATAACCATTTTTCTGATAAAGAATACTCGGATTTAATGTAATTCAATGCATGGCCTTCGATTGACTCGAAGTGACTTCAGTTTGGCCTAACATTGCAAAGAGGCATGAAGAACAATAATAAATATAGAAGCAATTTTTAAATATGTTCCAAGGTGTAGGCCTAATATGATGCCCTTTGGACTGCAATCAACGCCATTCCTTAAAAATAAATAAACCTATAACTGTGTTTATATTGACGACGTTAATCTGCTTGCCAATAAATAGTAATGGCTTAATGACCGAATAATAATAATAATAATAATAATAATAATAATAATAATAATATATTATATATAATATAATAATAATATAATAATAATAATAATAATAATGAAACATATTTAACTATTTGAAATAAGGTTCAACGCAGGTGAACACCAACTGAGGCTGAGAGGAGGAAAAACAGACCTGTCTGAAACCTTCCTGAAATGTCCCGCTTACAGTTTCATGCGTTGAGCCGGGGCCGCTTTAAAAATGCTTGACCATTAAAAAATATCACTTTTGTTTCGGACCGTGCCCGGTACAACCTTCTTTAACGACTCAGAATAATGAACAGATGCCGCTGAATTAGGGAAGAAATACTGAGGCCTCCCTGAAGAGACACTTTGGCCGGGCCCTTTGGCTGGCACGCGGCGCAGCTGGCAGCGGGGGGCGGTGGTCGGCTTACTGGTGCTCAGATATTTAGCCGCTTGGCAGAGGTCTCGGTCATAAAACCCCATGCCAAACCAGAAAATCACTACAATATAGTGGTGGACTGAGCGTCTAGTCGCCTATAGACACAATGTAAAACTAGGCTTGTGTAACTTTGTCGTTCATTTTTGCTCTCTGTGCTCGTCTGTCTCGTCACCATGTCGGAAATCGAAAATGTCAAAATTGGGAAAGGTTTTTATTTTTAATGCAAAAAAAAAACTACATCTCTTGTTGATAATATTACAATGTGGATGTCAAGTCGGCCTACTTGATAATAGGTTACAGGCTACTGTGCTTATTGTAGATATAAACTATTTATGAAGATATTTATTTATTAAAATCTATTAGACTTCGTGTCCAAACTATTTTTAATATCGAAAATAAACTGGTAAAATGTCGGCACTTGCCCTACAGATCATACAGATAATATCATAACTTTGAACTCATTCATTTCATCCTCCATTTTTAAACAAAATACAAAGCAACGTTCAGTGTCTTTTAAATATTTGGCCTTAACAAAAATGTCAGCTTATCAATAAACTGGTAGCAGGGCTAGCCTACTAGAAACTTGCATTTTATTATCTTTCCCTTTAAAAATATTTTTCATGGCTTATTAGGGTATTCGTGGGTGATCAGAAAGATTATTTCATGATTGATCTAAGTGACTATCTTTCTTATATAGGCTACAGGTCAGTGGCCCAGTTGGTGGTTCTACTTGTTTAACCCTATTAGCGCGTATACCCGGTGCTGTACCCGGTACCCGGCGGTGCTGTACCCAGGCCTTGTGTCCTCTGGATGTCCGGGGGGACACCAGCATATGGGCCCAAGGCAGCGGTCCAACGGTGCTCCTTGATGTCGCGATGGATGTGAGGAATATCAGACAGGCTGATCACAAGTCATCGCTGTGTGGGGCCCGCTGTGTGGGGCGCTTGACCCCCGGGTTGTTATTTTATTCTTAGATTGACTAGATGTGGTGTAATGTTCTCGTAGCCTAGGCCTATGTATTTGGAAAATTATACGTGGTTCTCTCTCTATATATATATATTTTTTTTTGTTATCCGGAAGGAACCCGGTAAAAGCATTTTTCTGCATATTTGGAGCGAATAGACGTTGCGTTGGAGGACTCCGTCCAACCTGCGGAGAAACATCCGAAGGTCCTCTGATCAGAGCACACGTTGTCTCCTATTTGTGGGAAATTTGATCAAATAACCCATAATTATGTGGCTCAGTTGGCTATGGAACATTTTTATGGAACGTTTTTGTTGTTAAATTATAGGGCTATGCCACCCACATAAACATCAGGCCTACGTTATTTGTTGTTTTTAAAACCAAATTATATTGATTGTTGTTGTTGTTGTTGTTGTTGTTGTCGTTGTTAGTCTTATCAATCGCTACACAGACTTTATTAACACTAACATGACCACATTCATTCGTGCAGTTTGGAGATTTCAGAGTATTTTCTTACAAGAGTGACATCATTTCACCTAAAGCACGAGACTCTGTTTAAATGTAGGGGCCTACTTTTATATATTCCTTTAAACTTATAATCTATATTTACATATTAACATTGAGTGGAATATTACTGAGCAGACTCTTAGTTTACACTTCATTTCAAAGAAGGTGACTAATTTGTGTATTTCCTTCATCAAAAATGCCATGCTCCAAAACATGACAAAATATTAAGATCATACGACTAACAGTGAGAGCAGAGCGATTATAGAGAGATATTCCAGAGAGATGTTCTTATAAGATACATATATCTTGACATGGTGATGTTAGATAGGCCTACCGCAGTATCAACCAATACTTTTGACTTCTGTACAACAGGTGGACACAGGACTCCGTGACAAAGAATGCATCTGGCCTATGTACGATAGTTGAACATAATTGTACATTAAAGCAGAAGACGTAGGCCTACTGCAGATGAACTAAATTGGCCCATAAGACAACATTTCGTTTAAAAGTAGACCCATAATCTATATTTACAACCGAGTTAGAATCACTGGCAAGTGGCAACAACATTAAACGGACTGGCTGTTTAAAAAAAAATCTATAAAATGTAGGCCAAGGTTTTTTTCATTTAATGTCCATTGTCTTATTTTATTCCCAGGTCATAATATTAGGCTTATAAGATTACGTAAATTTTTTTAGTTAATTTGGGTTTTTATTTCACATAGACCCAGACCTACGTCTGTATCAACACTTCTTGAGATGTTAAGGAAATATATTTAATAAAGTCATATTGTAGGCCTCAGTCCTGAGGGAAAGTTGTGGCACAATCATTCAATATCAGAAGTTATTTAATAAACAGTTTTTTATTTTTCTCATTGTTTGCTTTATGCTTCTTTCTTTTTTTTACATCGTTTATGTCCAAACCAACTGTTATTATTGTGCATACAGGATATACTGGGACACCTTGGTCAAATATACAAGATTATAGCGTGACATCGGGTCTACAGAGAGGGGTGTTACGAGTATTACAGTAGGACTGTCAGTCCGGTTCGGTGTTTCTTCTTCACGGTTTCTGGGAGTTTCAGTTGTGGAAAAACGCGTTGAGATCCTCGTACGGCGGAGCCCTGTCGTGGTGCGTGTGCACGTCGTGGAAAGGCGGAATGTTTTCAGAATGCGCGCCACCGAGACGCGGTCCCGGGGGCCCAAACGGCAGACTGTGGGCCGGGGCCCGGGCCGTGGTCAGTCCGGAGTAGTGCATAGAATAGTGATAGTTCCTGTCCGTATCGGAGTCCTGGGGCCGGTTCGACAGACCGCCGTTGTGGCAGACCGGAGGGCTGTGTTGGGCCTCGTAGTCGGGGCTATTGTAGTCCGGGGACCCCCCACCCGGCGGGTACACGGCCTCGTAACCCGGGCCGTAAGCATGGCTCCGTAGGTTCAATCCCCCGGAGCCACCCTGGTAGTGGGGGCTGGCGAGGCGGGAACAGGGGTAGGGGTAAGGGTGGGCGGAGAAGGGGGAGCTGGGGACGTGGAAGCGGCCCGGGTCCGTACACTGTTCCGTGAGGAAGTTCCTGGTGTTGAGCTGGAGACACCCCGCCACCAGGTTGGTGGTGGGCTGAGACAGGCCTTTACACAGCGTCTGCACGTACGACACGACGTCAGGACGCTTGCCGTTGCGTAAGATCTCCCCGAGCGCCCAGATGTAGTTCTTCGCCAGCCTCAGCGTCTCGATCTTGGACAGCTTCTGGGTCTTGGAGTAGCACGGCACCACTTTGCGCAGGTTGTCCAGCGCCGAGTTCAAGTCGTGCATGCGCGTGCGCTCGCGGGCGTTGGCCTTCTGCCTGCGCACCTTGGAGCGCTCCGCGCGCGCCGGCGTCATCTGGCGCTTCTTTGGCCCGCGCTTCTTGGGTTTGTCTCCGCCGTCCACGTCTCCACGCCCCTCTTCCTCCTCATCATCCAGATCATCGTCGTCGTCGTCGTCGTCTTCGTCGTCGTCTCCCGCCATTTCGGAATCTGCTCGGCTGCTGCTGGCGCGCGTCTCGCTGTCGTCCATCTCGTCCTCGCCGAGGTGGCACGCGTCCTCGTCCTTGGTCTTGGAGCCCTCACTCGCGCTGTCCTCCACCCAGCCTCCCGCCGCGAGCCTCTGGACGTCCGGTAGGACGTCGCTGAACAGGCGGCTCAACATGGCGGCCACTAACTAACACACTGGAAAAAAGATGGAAAAGAGCATTATAGCTTTGCATGTCAATCCTTTAAAGCTGAGTATGTGTCAATAAGTAGGCGCAGGGTCAATGGAAGCTAATCAATCAACCTAGGGGCACAAACAAACAAGAAAAGAAAAGGAAATATTTTTGCTTTGCGCCCCATGTGAATCCAATGACCAAACCGGGCGCCATCTTTAAGCCTATATGTGGCCTAGTTGGCCTCGTTCCTTAGGCCAACATTACACATTATTGATCAAAAACGTCCAAATCAAATGTGGAAACCATATAGACACAAACACAATGGAAAAGAGAAATACTATATTAGCTTTACAGCTTCAACGGAATCCAACTACAAAACCAGGACGCCATATTTAGAGTTTAGTTTTAAGTCGTTGGCCTCTCTCTTGGATATTCGTATGCGTTCCTTATAAAGGCTTAAAAAATCTTAATCACTGCAGAAAAAAATCTATGTGGAAACCATACAGGCGAGCCCTAAGAACATAGGGCTATATACAGGTTATGCTTCTTCTTTTTTTTTAAATGGTACCCAATTGTTTGGGTACCATTAACACCAGCAACAGGCTCGCTTCCTTTGAACATATTCTGGGGGGTTTTGTTTCATATTCATGCGGGTCTGCTTTGTCCAGCAGGTCGGCTGCATGGAACCTCACAGGGTCCCGGGGGGGCCCGCATTATGTTGCGGTGAGAGCACACACGCGCGCGTGACACACTCACACACACACACACACACACACACACACACACACGCGCGCGCACTCCAGTAATCTGGCTGCATTCCAACACAGCCAGGTCCCATTCTGGTCGCAATTAATCTAGACCATCTCCACCCCAAAACCGCTTATTATTCATAGACATATTCGTTATATTTTTGGCGTTTCGGCACAAGCGCAGTTGGCGTTGAAGACCTAAAGGCTGTAGAAAATATAAGATTAAAATAATGAATTATTCATGGCAGATATTGTGTGGAGGTCATTTTGTCTTTTTGTATTATTTTTCTCGTCAAATATTTTCCATGACGAACCGATATTAAACACACACAAAGGGGACAGGCAGGCCCAAAAAGTAACATTCCTAAAAGTGACATGGCTGTAGGTTTATGTCGGCCTAAAGGTTAACTGTATTTATTTACCAGGCTTCTATCTTTTTCTGGAATCAAAAAAACGCGCTGATTTTATTTGCAAAATAAAAAAAAATGTTTAAAGCTTGTTCAAAGTTACGACATTCGTGATGAATGCAAAAGCGTTTGAGACAATGCATATTAGGCCCTATAGGCTATAGGTGACAGAGTCCACTGGAAGCTGTAGGCTAACCCCCCCCCCCCCCCCATAGATGTGGGTTTAAGCACCTAGCTCAGCTGCGGGAGTCGAGTGGAGGGGCGTCATTTTTTAATCTTATAAGCGCGATGTAATTAACGCCAACCAATACCTTGTCAATTAGCAAGTCTTCAGAGAATTACACACACACACACACACACACACACACACACACACACACACACACACACACACACACAAACACACACAGACAGTAACAAAACATAGCCTACATAAACACACACTGCACACACGGCACCTCTACAGTCCTACAGTATACAATGTTTAAAGAAAAAACGCTTGTGTTTCCGAATCGATTCCGAGTCGAATTAATAATTCGTTAACATGTCGACAAACACGCCGGGAATCATCATTTTACGATTAATCACGCGTTGAAACGCATGCCTATTTGCTTATATGTTTATTTGCGCTTAGTTTATGTTGACCGCAGAAAATATGAGGATGAATTAGATCAATAATCTATTGAGAGATCGAGGAGGTTGAGGTGATCCGACGATGCAACGGGACGATAAAAAAAAAAAAACACGGAACACGTCCATTGAAGAAACCCGGAGAGCGATAGGCGATAGATACAACACATCACACGCGTTCAAACAACAAAACCCAAGATACGACGTTTTACTTCGATATGATGAACTTGACGGTTCAAATGTACAACCTACCTCCTCAGCGGAGCTCGGCGATGGAGCGAATCGTGTTTGTTTATTGCATCTCTCTCCGGGTGGCCATCACATCACAAGTCCTTCGCAGACGCTTCTGTAGGCGCGGCACACGCTCACACACACTCTCTATCTATCTCTCTCTCTCTCCCTGTCTCTTTATCTCTTTATCTCTCTATCTCTCTACCTCTCTCTCTCTCTCCCCCCCTCTCTCTCTCTCTCTGGGCGCTGTTATCCCTGGTCCAAGCGCGTGGAGCCTCCGTGTGGCATCTCTGGATGGGGATTGGGTGGGTTTACATACCAGCTCCGGTGCCAGGCCATATGGCTGGCACGTCATTGGCAAGAGCCGTCACATGAG
>OOFB01034909.1:0-10931 GCA_900323305.1 Trachyrincus murrayi | reverse complement strand
ACAGCTCATTGGTCGAGGGGTGTCCTCAAAGCACAGCTCATTGGTCTCGGGGTATGATTCTCGCTTCGGGTGCGAGAACCGGGTTCAAATCCCAAATGAGCCCGATATCAGACTCTAAAGAGCAAGATCTTCATCACTGTCTAACCCCTACCTGCTCCTTCATCACATGTATCTGTATTCACTGTCTAACCCCTACCTGCTCCTTCATCACATGTATCTGTATTCACTGTCTAACCCATACCTGCTCCTTCATCACATGTATCTGTATTCACTGTAAGTATCTTTGGATGAACACGTCTGATAAATGACTAAATATTAAGATATGAGGCTGTTTATCAAAGCCATGTCTTATTACTCTGTTATTGCATGTGGAACCACTAGGGGGCGGTGAATCCACCTCGGTGCAGTTCACCTTCTGGCCAACATGATTATGGCAAAGGAGACACAGGTGTGTGTGTGGTGTAGGTGTTAGGAATGGTTGAAGAGCCTTTGGTGCTCAACACACACACACACACACACACACACACACACACACACACACACAGACACACCACAATAAGCCGGTGGACAGAAGAAGATGGAGACCGAACACGAATCTAACCCCACTAAATGAACACAAGACAAAATGAAAGGTTCATTCAAGGCAGGTTTGTTAAACCGTAGTCATCCTGTCACCAGTGACTGAATGACTCAGAGAATTGGAGACACACTTGTTGTCACTAGACTGAGTCTTGCATTTCAACGTGTGTGTCTTCATGACTTCAACAGACAGCCCTTACTCAGCCTGCTCTGTGTCCTGGTTTGATCCCAGGTGTTTCTGACCGCGTGGATTCGCCTCTAAAGCGGACTTCACCATGTTTGTCAGGTCAGTTTTTCAGTATTTCTTATTTCCTAACACTGAAAAGTGTGTGTGTGTGTGTGTGTGTGTGTGTGTGTTATAAGAACCATGGTGTGTTCTAAGAAGGCAGAACCACTGCGCTAGCTAGCGGGGGTGGTCGGAATGCTCCATCACCAGAGAACCATTTCCCCAGTGGTGACGGTCACTCTCGTCCGTCGTGTTGATTCTCGCCAGCCGCCACGACACAGCCTCTCAGTTCCAGATTTGATGTTCTCAGAATGCATGAAATCCTTCAGTCTTTAATTACAACCACCAGCTGACCTGTTCAAACGAGCTGACGTGGAAATGCAAATCTTTAATTGGAGGTCATCATAAGATTTTTTTAAAAGCACACCATGTATGGGGGCCTAAAATACGTTGGGAGCGAGCCAGAGACCTGGGGTCTCTTCTATACCAGAGAGGGCATCAGGGGACATGACAGATTATGAATGTGGGGGCTCTAGCCCGACAGGAAGTGACTCTCAAAGCCTCATCAAATGCTTCGTGGCGAGGGTCCGTGGCACGTGCCCCGCTCTTGACCTTTTGACCCCAAACTTGAAAAACTTGTCCACATGCCAGCTGTGTTTACACGCCTAAAAACTGTTCTAGGCCCTGACCCTAACCCTATCTCTGTATTGCAGGTCACGGCCCTTTTCGTGACGTTTCGAGGTGGCTAGAAATGCCAAAAGTCACACACAAGTCCCCCCCCCCTGGGTCCCAGGAACGACCCCCCCGGGTACCAGGAACGATTTCCAGCCCAAACGGGCCGGTTTTGTGAGCGTGTCCGAAGTGTTGACCATCAGAATGTGTTGAAGAAGACCGGAAGGTTCTACCGCCCTGAGACGTGACATCATTTGAGTCACTTCCTGCAGGGAAATTGATAATCATGTATGTCCTTGACGTATCCTTGACGTGTGTATTACACGCTGTGGCGTGATACCGGGGTGAGTAAACCACCCACAATAATATTTAGTTTGAAAAAGAACCCAAAAGGGAGGGAGGGGAGATGGAGCTGGGGGGAGAGCTGGGGAGCGAGGGAGATGGGGAGGGAGGGCGGGGGACAGGGGGGAGGGAGGAGAGGGGCATCCTATCAGGAAGCAGAGGGCAGGAGTTCACACAGCACATGTCTCTGGGTCAGGACGCCTCTCTCTCTCACCTGCAGTGGGTGTTGCACGCCCTAGGGTACTCTAGCTGCATTCAGACGTACACACACACACACACACACACACACACGTCCCGCCTCTGCTGGAGGTCATCCCCGAGTGAGAGGAAAGGAAGCGAGAGGTTTTAACTCCCCACCACCTACTCCTCCACCCCCTCCTCCCCCACCACCTTCACCTCCTCCTCCGCCACCACCTTCTCCTCCTCCTCCGCCACCACCTCCTGCTCCACCACCCCCTCCCTGCTAGCTAGTGCTAGAAAAGCTCTGGGAGAGCTAGCTAGAGGTGGCAGAGCTAGCTCTTGTCGCTAGCACTGGGGGAGCTAGCTCTTGTCGCTAGCACTGGGAGAGCTAGCTAGAGGTGGCAGAGCTAGCTCTCGTCGCTAGCACTGGGGGAGCTAGCTAGAGCTGGCAAAGCTAGCTAGCGCTGGGTGCAGGGAGGAAGAACAATAGCAGGAAATGGGAGAGGACCGAGGGACTTCCTGTGGGCGGGGTCTGAGTGCAGGAAGGGCACACCTCTGAGAAGAGGAACCTCCACTAACGGCCTCATTGTTTCAGATGTTCTGGGTTCAGATGGCCGCCATGAGGGATGAATCAAACACACCAGGGACGGCCACCATGAGGGATGAATCAAACACACCAGGGATGGCCACCGGGGGATGAATCAAACACACCAGGGATGGCCACCGGGCGATGGGTCCGCGGGACCCTAGGCATAACGGAGCAAAATCAAGATTGAGATTTGAACAAAAAAATACTAATTAATTCCTTCAATATGATATATGTTGATTGTTGCTGATCAATAAGTTATAGAAGAACGCCTCAGCTTCTGCCATTTGAAACGCCCATAGCCACTACAAATAATGATGGAAAACATCTGAACACACACACACACACACACACACACACACACGAAAAGACGTTACCGTGGAGACGACGGATGACTTCACTTTGCAGCGGCCATTTCCACGGCGATCTGTGACCCTGCTTTGGTGCGGCCCTCTCCACGCTTCCTAGGGGCGCGCCCAGGTCAGAGGTCACATGGCTTAGAGCACCACACCCTCCACCCTCAACCTCCACCCCCCCCCTCCTCCACCAACACCTCCTCCATCTCTTTGTCTCCGTCTCATTGGTCCCTGGAGAGTGAACATTTCCATACCGAACCAGCCCTGCTTGACTGGCTGTGTGTGTGTGTGTGTGTGTGTGTGTACCGGGACTAGTTTGTGATGTCATTTAAACTGACTATTCCCCCAGCTGCAAGTCCATCTGTTTGACAAAGTATTTTAACCAATATATATATAAATATTTCTTTATTTTTTAATTGCACCAGAACTACACAGTCAAGTGGGACTGTAATACTTCAGTATTTGCTGTATTACAGTGTTTTGTTTTCACACTATTGTATTTGCTACATGTCCTGCGACTAGCTGCAATACTCGACAATATACATATATAAACACGACAATATAATATCACAGCTCACATAAGTTGGAGAGGAGGCATACCGGAAGAGTGTGCCAGTTTACCCAGAGTGCACCGGGGGAGGGGGCGGGGGGGAGACGTATCAGAAGTTCAATGGCCATGTATTCTTAGAAACAGGAAGAGGGTTTGCGGCGTGTGTCCCCAGCTGGGACCGCAGGGAAGTGGAACTCATAAAATGGCCGCCTCCATTGTGGTGGGAGGAAGGCGACGAGGCATCTGGTGGCAGGAGAGGCCATACTACTCCCCTACTGCAGAGGCTTCCAGTCATGTGATCTGCAGGTCCATAGAAGAAGTTCAAGCCCTCCATCTTGGTTCTTTATTGTAATGGTGAAGAAGAACCAAGATGGCATCATGTGAAACACTCCCCCATTGTAAAATACATAATATTCATATTAAGGTTAGACATGCACAATATCTAACTTTTCACTCTATGGGGGGGAGGTTATTTCAATAGTAAATGTGAGTATGTATGAATGTATAATAATATAATATATAGTTAGTTAATAATAATAAATACCAATCCACCCACAGCTCAATCAACCCAAGAATCTGTTGGTGCCCAGTAGTATGAACTTAATTGGGACTTTTATTTTGTTAGTTCCCAGTATGTGCCATCTCTTTATTAGAACTCTTATTTAGTTAGTTCCCAGTATGTGCTATCTCTTTATTATGACTCTTATTTTGTTAGTTCCCAGTATGTGCTATCTCTTTATTATGACTATTATTTTGTTAGTTCCCAGTATATGCCATCTCTTTATTAGGACTCTTATTTAGTTAGTTCCCAGTATGTGCTATCTCTTTATTAGGACTCTTATTTTGTTAGTTCCCAGTATGTGCTATCTCTAAGGAACTGCATTAGACACAAAGCTTAGTTTCACTCTCCATTACGTCCTGTTGTTTTCACTGGCACCGTTCCAGAGTTCGGGAATTTGGACAAGACAGAAAAACAGATTGTGAATCTGTGCATGTCTCTTTGCTGCTTCCATATTCCCTATATTGTCCACGTGTTGCGTGTTGAACTTGGAGCATTGTGCGTAACTGCTGGAAAATACATTTGAATTCACTCAAACTGAAATAAAATCAGGAATTGGATTGTCATATAAAGTTCTCACAAAAAACGATACGTTAATATTATTTCAATGATTTTAATACAGTAATGATTGTATTCATTGCTTTCACTAACATAAAACATATGTATGTCGAGTACGAAATTATATTTTTTAGCTAGCGGTTAGCCGTTGGTTTATGGTTCTCAGAAGTAAAACGGGCATTTATGGGCTCTGCTAATAGTTCCTGGAAGGATATATAGGAATATAAAGATCTCATTTCTCTTCCTGTACGAGTAGGGCTGACCCCCGTCAAAACGCCAATGCAAGTAATCCAATTAGTCATTCAACAAACACATAAATAATGATGAGTATCCGATATTAGAGTATTTGAAAAGGCACATAGAAATAAATAAAGGAAAGCCAATAAAAAAATGAAAATATATGTTCTGTATTTTCATATTTCATATTTACTTCCTACATGTATTTATCTATCTGTATACTAATCAGGGACCTGCCCGATTGTGTCACCCATGTAAAGTTTCAAATAATCGAATTGAATTTAAGCATTTATTGAGACATATGTATTCTTGTGCACTGTTTACAGGTTAGGCCCTTCCTATGAACCAACTAACTACCCCAAGAATCCGACCAACGCTAGACGGTTGTCCGGTTAAAATCCAGTGTTTGGTGTTCAGTAGAGGCTTTCTGTCGAGTTGTAATCCACAATACGAGAAGCAAGACTGCTCCATTCAGTGTGCTGATTGGCTGCTTGGATTTCAGTGCGTTCCAGAGCATATGTGGATATTCACAAACGTTTATACTGACTATAGAAACAAAGACGTTGGCCTCAAATTGTCTTAAATATCCGCCTCAACAGCTCTGTGAGCCAAGAGGCGGGCCTTGGGACAAGCGTTGGGTTTGAACATCTCAAGGAATATGTCAAATAATTGATGGCGATAAGGCAGCGACTCCAAGTACAAATTTGGAGTCTAATCTGTGGATGGTTGTTCAGGTGAAGGGCGTGTCTGATCTGTGGATGGTGTGGATGGTTGTTCAGGCGAAGGGCGTGTCTGATCTGTGGATGGTGTGGATGGTTGTTCAGGTGAAGGGCGTGTCTGATCTGTGGATGTGTGGATGGTTGTTCAGGTGAAGGGCGTGTCTGATCTGTGGATGTGTGGATGGTTGTTCAGGCGAAGGGCGTGTCTGATCTGTGGATGTGTGGATGGTTGTTCAGGTGAAGGGCGTGTCTAATCTGTGGATGGTTGTTCAGGCGAAGGGCATGTCTGATCTGTGGATGGTGTGGATGGTTGTTCAGGCGAAGGGCGTGTCTGATCTGTGGATGTGTGGATGGTTGTTCAGGTGAAGGGCGTGTCTAATCTGTGGATGGTTGTTCAGGCGAAGGGCGTGTCTGATCTGTGGATGGTGTGGATGGGCGTCTGGATGTCCTGGTTGTTCTTGCCGTTCAGGTACTCGGTGTGGCTCTCGATGCTGTAGCAGCGGTGCACCTCCGTCAGGGAAGACGCCACGTAGGAGGCAGAGCGGAAGACATCGGCGTTGGCGAAGGTGCCGCCGAACTGCATGCGCTGCTGGTTCCAGTGTCGCCGCAGGACGGTCTGGACCTGAAGACGAGGAGACAGAAGGTCCGGTGAAAGGCTGATCCAACGGGATAAACCTGGCTCATGCTAATCAGAAAAGTACTAGGAGAAGGACGTTTGTATCCATATGGTCTTTATAATATTGTTATTGAGTGGGAATGGAACCCCTAACCCTTGCAGCGTTGATGTCACCCTCTAGCAGCTGAGCCAGACAGGAGTGACGTCCTGCATTCACATGGGGCGACGGAACAACGTGTAGGCCTACAATCATTTATTTAAACAGAACGGCCTGTCAATAGACCCTTTTCACAGAGGCATCGTCGTAGGACAAACACGGCTGTCACTCAGAACACCAGGGCGCAGACTGCAGACTAGTGAAGATATCACACATTGACCGTGGACCATGTTCCCTGGTACGTGAAAGTAGCAGACCCATAATTAGTGTTATGAGCGACACCTGTGTCAACTGAAAAGGGTCTTTAGCCCTGGAAGCCGGTCTGAGTTAGTCTGGCTCGCTATCATTTCCCGTCGTCTCCAGTCGTAGTTCCCACTAAAGTTTTAAAAAACGCCTTTTCCTACTAAAAATGTCGTGATTTGCGGGACACGGTTTGAACCCTGTGGGCAAGGCACTACTGGTCTACTCCATTGTGTTTCCCCACTGCTACCAGGAAAGTATACGTCCAGAGTTGGACGAGCACATGGTTAGCTAATTAGGGTTTGTTTGGTTTTATCATACGGGCTATCCCTCCTCCGTGGTTCTATCTGTAATCCTCTGGACGCTGGGGAGTGAAACAGAAGCAGCCTTACCTTAAATCAACCTTACCTTAAATCAAACACAACAGTAATGTTTAATGTCACTCCAAGCAGAGTGCATTTCACAACTAATTAAAGCGACCACCTACCTCGCCGTTGAAGAAGCAAAATATTGTGGCCACTAGTAGACCCTGCAGAAAGAAAAGAGGACGAGCGTCATTATACCGTGAAGGTAATTCCACTTGATTTAACGCCTCTGTAAACGATCACCCGTTGTTTATTACAGCACTAAACAGGACTGGATGTCTCATGTATCCAGCTGTGGTGTTGTAACATTAAAAATGATTTTTAAGGTGATGGTAGCCTAGTGCCTAGCCTAGTGGGTAAGGAACAGTAAGGAACAGTGCTTCCAGACGGAGCACCGGAGAGTCATGGGTTCGATCCCCGGGTCTGCCACCATTGTACCCCTGAGCAAGGTACTTAACCCTGAGTTGCTCCAGGGGGAATGTCCCTGAAATAGTTAAGTACTTTTCGCTTTGGATAAAAGCGTCGGCTAAATGCCCTAAATGTAATGTAAATGTTTACATTTTCACGTGCAAGGGCGAAGATACCGTTAACAAAATGCTTGCTTTTTAGTGTACCCATTGGCTAAAAATGTCAAGGCTTCAAAAATAATTAACGAAATAATTAATGAAAATGAACAAAATACAATATATACACTGTACCTACACATTGAAATTCCTTAGCATCCTAAATGATGCGCTGTTTTCAATATGATTGTTTATATTTCATGTTGTGTTTACATAAATCATGTACACCTAACTACACTATCTTTAACCCTATATTAGCTCATCTTGTATTAGCTTAGCGTATTTTAGTTTAGTTCAGCTTATTAGTTTAGCTTTGGTTATTTGAGTTCGCTTTGCGTTAGCTTGACTTGTATTCTCTCATCTCACATTAGTTCATCCTAACTTATTTGAACCCTACATTAGCTCAGTAGCATAGCGCGTCGTCTCCATGACGTGTCCTCACCTGGTAGTGCATGAAGATGTTCATGATGTAATCGAAGACCTCCGAGTGGCCCTGGGGCTTGTAGGGGAGCAGGACGAACTGGATGCCCAGCAGGGGGATGAGGATCAGGGTGGCCCTCACGGCCTTCATGTAGAGACTGGACTCCGCCTGGTGCGTCACCTTCAGCTTGGTGATGAGCACGCGCACGATGTTCAGCAGGAAGAACAAGTTGACCTGGAATAGGTTCCATAATAATATCATATATAGTTAGTTCATAACTATAGGGGTTCGAGTCCGGTCATGCCGACGCTTGTTCGTAGATTGTAGCAATGGATGTGTTGTAAGAACTTTGCCGCCGTGCACACATTGTATGAAAAACCAGCGGGCACGGACCCTAAAGCCCCATGTCCATGATAATCGTGGGCGCTAGGGCTAGGCTAGGTGTTGGAGACTGTGTAGCGCTAGGCTAGGTATTGGAGACTGTCTGTGTAGGGCTAGGTGTTGGAGACTGTGTAGTGCTAGGCTTGGTGTTGTAGTGCTAGGCTGGGATGATATTTTGAAATGCAAACTATTCGTTTTTCTTCCTTGTTTTATTGTTTTATTGCAGCTGGCAGTCTAGTCTGGCAGTATCGTGGTATATTTATTAATTATTCATCAATAAAAACAATGTATTCATTATTTTATTTTCGCGGACACAATATCTGATTGGAATGTGATTGGTTAGCACCGAGCGTCGCCGAAAGGTCAGCGTGAAAGTTGAACGTATTTGAACTCTGGGCGACGCGAAAATAGCCTCCCAGCTCAGCTCGGCCGAGCGTGGATCTTGCCGCGTCCTGGCGCTAACTCGCTGACGTCATGACGACACGGGGCCTAACGGTAAAAGCGGCATGAGCTATCCAGACCCCAATGACCGGGCCGGGAAGCACCTGAAAGCCTTCCATCTGAATGCTACAAATCACACGCGCTTCCCACGGCGAGACCGCGTGCCGGACACCACGCCAGCACTCCGCCGCGCTTACCAGTAATGCAGCGCAGATGGGACTGTGGATGATGTAGAGCAGAGACGTGTCCGATCGGAACCAACAGCTGAGAGGACCGGTACACATTGGATCAGAACACATAGAACCAGAACACACAGAACAAGGCCAAATATAACCAGTCCAAAAGAATGAAGAACGAAGTGTGTGTGTGTTGTGTGTGTGTACACACACACACAACACACACACACACACATACTGTACATACAGACTTGGGTTGGCCATGTGCTACCAATGATCAATAGGTGAATTGTATTGATCCCAGAGACTCACGTGTCGTTGTAGTAGCAGTAGCGGGCCACTGCGTGGATCAGCGCTGGAACCAGGGGGAAGCCTGTGAAACGACGATCCGCGTTACAACTGGACGACAAAACACCTTCTAAAGTCATGTCCTTTGGACCCTGGTGCAATAAGTCCATATGGTGTTCTAATGGGTTGTACTATTTAACAGATGTTTTGATGCATTGCTTTTTAATATAAATGTAATTCATGAGAAGGTAGTGTTTAGGGCATCTTAAACATGCCTACAGGTAGACTGCGGACATTGGGGACTTGAACCCACAACCTTTTATCCTATCCTGCCCCTAACCCCATTCCACTAGTGAGTCCCATATAAGATGTTCTCACCCCATTATAGCAGAAGTATCATGTAAGATCATAGGTTCTTACCCCATCCCAGCAGTTGGTCCCACATTAGGTCATGGGTTCTAAACCCATCCCAGCAGGTAGTACCACATGAGGTCATGGGTTCTAAACCCATCCCAGCAGGTACCACATGAGGTCATGGGTTCTTACCCCATCCCAGCAGGTAGTACCACATGAGGTGTTGTTTCTCTGCGAACACGGCCACCACGATGAGCGTGTGCAGGTAGATGCCCTCACACAGCATCCAGAAGTAGTTACAGCTCAGCAGGTAGAGATGGATGAACATGATCACCTTACAGCTCACCTGGGCACAGGACACAACCAATCACAACCCTTACAGCTCACCTGGGCACAGGACACAACCAATCACAACCCTTACAGCTCACCTGGGCCCAGGACACAACCAATCACAACCCTTACAGCTCACCTGGGCCCAGGACACAACCAATCACAACCCTCATAGCTCCCCTGAGTAGAGGATACAACCAATCATAACTGGGGATATATGTATGCACTTCATATATATATATATATATATTTTAATGTTATTATTTATATTATTATTTATGTTTAATTTTTTCTATGTTTTGTTATTATTATTGTTATTTATCTTTTTTTTATGGATGTTTATTTCATTGTCTATAACAATCTAAACTAAATGATTATCAGAACATGGCGGTGCACCCACAGGGTTACTCTGCGTGGGGTCGTGGTGGTTAGTTACGGTGGTGAACCAGATGATGGTGATGCCAGAGTTCAACACGAAGGAGAAGAACAGGTTCTTATGGAGGGTGATCCTCTGGCAGCTTAGAGTTCTGCAGAGAGAGAGAGAGAGAGGGAGAGAGAGAGAGAGAGAGAGAGAGAGGGAGAGAGAGAGAGAGAGAGAGAGAGAGAGAGAGAGAGAGAGAGAGAGAGAGAGGGAGAGAGAGAGAGAGACAGAGAGACAGAGGGAGAGAGAGAGAGAGAGAGATACAGAGAGAGAGAGAGAGACAGAGGGAGAGAGAGAGGGAGAGGGAGAGAGAGAGAGAGAGAGAGAGAGAGAGAGAGAGAGAGAGAGAGAGAGAGAGAGAGAGAGAGAGAGAGAGAGAGAGAGAGAGAGAGAGAGAGAGAGAGAGAGAGAGAGAGAGACAGAGAGAGAGAGAGACAGAGGGAGAGAGGGAGAGGGAGAGATACAGAGAGAGAGAGAGAGGGCGAGAGGGAGAGAGAGAGAGAGAGAGAGACACAGAGAGAGAGAGACAGACAGAGAGAGAGGGAGAGGGGGAGAGAGAGAGAGAGAGAGAGAGAGAAAGAGAGAGCCTGGAGCCAGTTTGCTGTGTAAAACCA
>OOFB01034872.1:2500-11965 GCA_900323305.1 Trachyrincus murrayi | reverse complement strand
AATCACCATGTTTGTTTTATATATATATATAAAAATCATAGTAAGCATAGGTTATGGTGCTTGTGTATGTGCAGACATGCTTGCGTGTGTGTGTGCGTTCTGGAGGGGTGGTGTGTGTGTGTGTGTGTGTGTGTGTGTGTGTGTGTGTGTGTGTGTGTGTGTGTGTGTGTGTGTGTGTGTGTGTGTGTGTGTGTGTGTGTGTGTGTGTGTGTGTGTGTGTGTGTGTGTGTGTGGGGTCTTGGTTGATGTTCCTCTGAACAGATGACCTGTACGAGATCCTGTCCAGTCTTCCAGAGAGTGTGGTGTACTCCTGCCGGCCGTGCAGCCTCACCCAGCCCAGCGCCTGGAGGGAGCTGCTCTACATAGAGCTCAGGGCTGGAGTGGAAAAGGTTCTGGCCTGCCTGCTGTCCTCCACGCTCACACAGCACCTTGTCACTTGTTCCCAGGTAGGCCGTTTAAAACACCTCACACGCACGGTTCTCTTGCTATGAACCCACTGGATCATGTGATGTTTATCCACCTCACCTTGAATGTTGTGCCCTGCAGTGTGCAGACTCTGTAGACCGGGACAGTGGCCTTGAGGTTCAGCCAGCGTGCGATCTGCGAGCGGTGGGGAAGAAGTTTGATAAAGGCCTTTACACTACTTTGGTGAGACTTTGTCTTCTAATGCTTCCTGCATGGCGTCCTCTTTCAGGGTGTCCCACAGCTGTCTATACGAGACACAGCACCTCCCCTTTCAGGGTGTCCCACAGCTGTCTATATGAGACACAGCACCTCCTCTTTCAGGGTGTCCCACAGCTGTCTATACGAGACACAGCACCTCCTCTTTCAGGGTGTCCCACAGCTGTCTATAACACCGCTAGACTTGGTGCGAATATAGAGTGAACTTGTAGGTCTCTCATTAGATCCAACATGAAATATGTCTCCTCCCGAAGCATTAGTTCTCTTAAGTATTATTTTCTCTAACTCATGGTTATTATGTAAGCCTAATGCAATTGATTTAGGTCTATTAAAATGTGCTGTAGGCAAGATCTATAGCCTGCCTATATGATCGAAGAGCTATCATTTGAGTCTAATTTGTTAAATATGGCATAGTCAACCGTCAGGTATTAGTGAGTACTCGATGATTCGACTATTAAATCTTAGGTTACAGCCCTACGCTATTGCTTCCCTCTGTCTCGGAAACGCTTCCCCCTCCACAAAACTATTTTTTTGTGAAACCCTGTCTTTCATAACACGCTATTCTAAAGCCGACTTGACACGTTCTTTCATTCTACAAAGCTGAAAGAAATGTTCCACTATGAAGCTAGATTATCAATAAAGTGTGTGATGTTCCACTACTAAAATAGATTATCAATAAGGTTTCTGATGTTCCACTACTAAGCTAGATTTTAAATAAGGTGTCTGTGTCTTTAACAGAAAACGTTTCACGAGGATGTGGTGCAAGTGGTGCGCAAGAGACTGGAGGAGGAGGAGGAGGAAGACCTCCCAGAGGAGAGACGGCCCACCGCCCTCGCTAGGTCCTACTACCTGAAGGTCTGATTGGCCCCCACACACACACACTAGCTAGGTCCTACTACCTGAAGGTCTGACTGGCCCCCACACACACACACACTAGCTAGGTCCTACTACCTGAAGGTCTGACTGTCCCCCACACACACACTAGCTAGGTCCTACTACCTGAAGGTCTGGAGGGTAGTCCCCCCATACTGTGTGTTGACTGTATGATATTGACTGTGTGTTGATTGTATATTGACTGTATGTTGACTGTGTGTTGACTGTATATTGACTGTGTTGACTATGTTGACTGTGTATTGACTATGTGTTGACTGTGTGTTGACTGTATGTACGGTGGTTATGAATGAATGGTGTTGTTATGACTTCTCCTTCTCTGTTCAGCTCCTTGAGGAGGTGTTTAACTGGTTCAACAGCCAAGACCCTAAAGTGTGGGACCCTCTCACCAAAGACTTGCCCTTGTGAGTAACTGTCATTGGTTTATATGGTTTATATTATGGCTGTACCGAATAGCTTGAAGCTTCATTCATAACGTTCCCTAACCCTAACCCTAAACCCAGTGTCACTGTAAAGACATTCAAATTTTAAATGAACATTCGAATTCTGTGCATCTGCATTTGCTTAGCGATCAGCGCTCCATCAGTGTTTCCCATACATTGATATCCCAGTAGGGGTTAGGTTAGGGTTAGTATGGTTAGGGTTAGGGTTAGTAGGGGTAGGGTTGTTAGGGGTAGTAGGGTTAGTAGGGGTAGGGTTAGTAGGGTTAGGACGTTGAGCCATAACTACAAAACAGGATTTATTTCCACCGCCCCAATGATCATCCCAAGAAGAGTGGGTTGGGGGAATGTTTGACACCGTGATGACCGTAGATCAGGGTTAGGGTTAGCAGCATTGTGTAGATCATCAAATGGCCTCTATTTCAGTCTGATGTTTGTTACACTTTATATTCAAATTAATTAAAGTAGGCTTATTGGCTGCGAGTGGGTTTACGTGCATCTGACCGGCTCATAGAAACCCTTCCCAATCAAACGCAGATCAAACAGAGCATGAAATTCATTATTTTAAAACAGTCATTGTAATTGCATTTCCCTGTATTTATTTAAGGGAAAGGGATGAAAAGCCGAATGTCTTTGCGAGTAAAAATATACTTGCCTCGCATAAATTCCAGCATTTTGTAGCATATTTTGGTAAATAAATAGGGAGACAAGTGTTCATGCACATAAAACGTTCATGTTACACCTACAGTTACCCCTCATAGGGTGAGGGTAAAGGTCAGGGTTACCTGACTAACCCTCTGGCCTGGAGAGGAGAGCGGCCGCAGGCAGGCGCTAAAAGTGATTAAGGTGCTAATACAATAAAATAAAAATTTCTGTTCAAATCGGTTCGGGAACATTATGTTTGGGGCGGAAAACAAGAACAGAACCGTTATTATATTGGTTCCGTTCCGAATGGAACAATTGGGAAAAAACATTTTGTTTTCAAGCCCTGATTACATAACTTTTTTACAATTATTTTAACTGGAGAATTTGTTCTGATATCAATATGTTTTTTGTCCATTTCTAAACTGCTAACCATGCTTTTTAGGGTTAGAGTTAGGATATAATTTAATAAATGTAGCATATTTATAGCTAACGTGTTATTATATATCCCACATGATCAAGAGTACTTCAAATACTTGAAACTAAAAGTATAACAATATAATATAAAGATATACAAGCCTTAAGTCACTCCTGGCAACCCTCCTTATGGTATTATATATTGACCTGCTGTGTTTCTGTCGTAGGGGCATGCTGTCTCATGCTGTCCATCCTCCTACAACGGAGCATGTTTACGCCCAGTGGCAAGAGAGGGAGGAAGTCCGGGCTCCGGTCAGGGTGCTTCAGGACGGCCAGAGGGAGGAAGTCCGGGCTCCGGTCAGGGTGCTTCAGGACGGCCAGAGGGAGGAGGCGTCCAGTGCTCCTCTCGGGGTGCTGCAGACCTTGCAGGTCAAGCAGGAGGAAGTGGCTTCTCCACTGTCCAGTGAGTCTCCTAGCAGGACCCTCGTGAAGGCCAGCAAGGCTTTCAGGCTCAAATTCAAAGGTGATGCAGAAGACCCGGGACAGTCTACACTATGTTCTTGGTGGTGTTTGGAAAAAAATTTTTTTCCGAAGTCAACTTGGAACTTTTTCTTCTTCAATGTTTTGGTGTAGGAATCATGAAGGGTTGTTTTGGTGTAGGAATCATGAGGGGTTGTTTTGGTGTAGGAATCATGAGGGGTTGGTTTTGGTGAATCATGAGGGGTTGTTTTGGTCTAGGAATCATGAGCGGTTGTTTTGGTGAATAATGAGGGGTTCTTTTGGTGAATCATGAGGGGTTGTTTTGGTGTAGGAATCATGAGGGGTTGTTTTGGTGTAGGAATCATGAGGCGTTGTTTTGGTGAATCATGAGGGGTTGTTTTGGTGAATCATGAGGGGTGTGTTGGTGAATCATGAGGGGTTGTTTTGTCTACACAGGTAAACGGGGCCGGCTATCGAAAGCAGATCTTGACACTGGGTGGTCCAAGGATGACGAGAGGCAGTGCTCGTTGTGCCAAAAGTATGGAGATGCCAAACCCAATGTAAGTGTCAATCAGACCTCAGAAAACAAGCATTGAAGATCCTCACTGTGTTTTACAACATGGTGCTATCTGTGGTTATGATGTCTGTGATTAGAGGTTGAAAATGTGCTTGGGAGATGTTTGGATTGAACTTGAAGGATTAATTACCTATTAATAAATAAATTAGTAAATTATCTTCAAATGCAATAGCATGTGTGCTCTACAAAAACATATGGGACCAGGTACGCTACATTTTTATGATCTAATCTATGGGTTTCAAAAGAAGTCAAAAGCCAGGATTACATTACCATCCTGAAGAACAAGATATTTAGCATGCAACAGACTTCTGATTGGAAGCTGTCAAAAGGACATGTTTGTTGATCAGCTGTCCAACGTTCTCCTGACAGGAGGCCGGCAGGCTGCTCTACCTCGGCCAGAACGACTGGGCTCACGTCAACTGCTGCTTGTGGTCAGCGGAGGTGTTTGAGGAGGACGACGGCTCTCTCCTCCATGTACACAGTGCTGCTACCAGGGGTCGCCTGATGGTCCGTTTATTATTCATAGATTTTGTCGCTGTCGGGCGGAAACCTTGTATGTCCAAAACCGGTGTTTAAAATATTTGGAACACAGCGTCTTCAAAGTTGGTATTGTCTTGATATATGGTCAGATACTTGCATGTGTCATTATATTATTAATATATGACCAAAATCAATCTCAAAAGTTTTTCAACAGCGAATGTCTAGATATACGTTTTGTCTGTCATTGAACAGACAGAACGGCCACATCTGAGGCAGTAAGAGCATTGCATTACACTCTCCAAGCCACTGTTCATCAGCTTCAAACTAAGTTTTTTGTGTGTGTGTGCGTGTGTGCGCGCGCGCGCGCGCGTGTGTGTGTGTGTGTTCAATTTTTCCTGTCATTGAATACATTTGGCCAAAATCTCTTGCTATAAAAGATTGCTATACTAAACTGCATTCGAACCTACCGTGGTTCGCCTGCACTCTTCTCCGCTCCCACGTCTCAGGCCTCAAATACATAAAACATTAGACTTTATAGACTTAGTGTTTCTTGTGTAAAGAAAACGCTGTACTTCAAACAACCAGTTCTTTATTTAGCCTTGCATTGCAAACAACCAGAGATGGTCTCCAAACAACTGCCTACTACTGCTGTGTATGGAGGCTGGGTGGAGCTATGAGGTTTTGCCGACAGTGAGGATCCAATGGAGTTACAATGTTTAGTCACAAGCTCTTTTTAATACTTTTCATTGGTTAAATATTTGTTTATGAAAAAAAAGAAGAAATTATGGAGATACGAGGTTCCCACCGACAGCGACGATATATATATATAATTTTTATCTAATGGGTTTTCTTTTCCATGGGGTCCCATCTTGGCTGATTTGTGCATTGCTCCACAGCGATGTGAGCGCTGCAACCAGACTGGTGCTACAGTGGGCTGCTGCCTCACGTCCTGCCAGAGCAACTACCACTTCATGTGTGCCCGTTCCCGCCACTGTGTGTTCCAAGATGACAAGAAGGTCTACTGCTACAAGCACAGGCAGCTCCTCAGTGGCAAGGTAAATACTGTGGTTCTACTGGAGGTTTATCCCAAGAGTTTGGATCCATAGGAAATCGTAATTTCTTACTCCCATCCCTTCCTGTTTTCTCCAGATGATAACGGGGCAAGCATTTGAGGTGAAGAGAAGGGTCTATGTGGACTTTGAGGGCATCAGTCTCCGCAGAAAGTTCTTGACAGGGCTTGAGCCAGAATCCATCAACATGGTTATTGGTAAGGGCCATGGCCCCTCTCTTCAGTTTCGGCCTCCTGAAATAACCTAATAAATGATTCAATCATAGACACGGGAGGAATGGTAACGGTTTCTCGTTTTTTATTCGTAGGTTCATTGCAGATTGACCAGCTGGGTATACTTACAGAGCTGTCAGCCAGAAATGAGAAGCTGTTTCCTGTGGGCTTTCAGTAAGTTGTAAACTTGATCTTCTACGTTTCTTCTTTGTCATCAGGAAGTAGCCAATGAATGAATTTGGTCTTTCTCCACAAGGTGCTCTCGTTTGTATTGGAGCACGGTGAATCCCTTACGCCGGTGTAAATATACTTGCACAGTTGAAGAGGTGCGACCACCCGTCCCTGAGAATCACGTTGAAGAGACACCTGATCGAGGGCAGAACCATACTACTGCTCACAGCCCCTCCCTGCCATCTGGTACTTAAGACCCACATATCTAGAGAGGCTTTAAATGTGTTGTCCAAAATGTCCCATCTGGCTCTTTTCTCCATCTATCTCTTTACCCTTTGTACAGCACGTTTAGTATCAATTGAGAAATTGCTTCATAAATGTATTATGCAAATGTGTATTTATCTTTGCTAGAAACTAAAGCCCAAGAGCCTGTCGGTGCAGATATCCAATCTCCTACTGAGGTCCCAGCTCCACTACCTAAGCCTGAACAGGGAGCTAAGCCAAAGTTTCAGAGTCATCCCCAAGCCAGGAGACCAGCTGGTGGGATGTCCAGGCCTCTACCATCACCAGGTACATTTTATCTCCCACCATGCATCTATCTTATCAAAATAAACATTAACAATGGCATTGATCAAAACCTGTTTTGATAATTATTTTTCTTTTAGGAGTGATCCAGTCTAAAAAACCCCACCACATATTGACCATTAGCGACCTGGAAGAGACCCGGAGGCCTCGGCGCCATAGCCCCCACTCTCAAGCACCTGGTCTCAGAAGTCACCATCCCCCTCCTCCCCTCTCAGGGCCCATCACGCTACGTGCTGGAAAGTCCTCCCTTCCGACTACGTTCCCTCTCGGTGCTACTGACAACCTGCTAATCTCTCCGTCCCCACGCCCTGTCGGAGGTAGAAGTGCTTCCTCTATTCGATGCCCGGGAAATACACTTTCCCATTCTACCTCAGCGTTGTTTCCTCATTCTCCATGGCAAGATGGTGTAGGAGGCATACCATCACCAAGTTTGTCTTTCCCAGCCGCTCTACAACATTCCCCCAGACCCCGCTTAGCCTTTGACTTGGGCCAGCCGGACTCTGTGGAGGTACCACACAACTTCCTGGCATCGCCGGAGCCGGAAGATATTTCGGCAGCAAACGGTACATCGCCACTACGGGACTCGAGTCAACACAAGGACCAAGCGTTCCCTTTTGGATCTGATGTAGCAATTTGCTCTGAGCTCAAAACAGAGTTTGAGATTGAGGAGACTCTCCTGGATGAAGGGGTGGCGATGAACTGCGGGGGGCAGATAGTGGTGGAGGGTGACAGCCAGGAAGAGTTTTGGAGAGCAGCCCGAGAGGCGCCAAAGAGGACTCATGTTGCGTCCCATTCACGGTGCACAATCAAGGACGACTCATCTGATGATGATATGGAGCATTATTTTGATTTTTCCCGGACAATTGTCAGTTGTCCTGGCTCAAGAGACCAGCCCAAGTCTCCCAGCTCCCCCTCTGTCCGGCCCATTCCTCAGCTGGATGGTGTGGATGACGGCAGCGAGAGTGATGCCGGCTTGGCTACCAGTGATGATACCCAGAAACTGAAGGCTTCCAGTCACGCTCACATCCCCGCCAAGAACGTCAATATGCTCCCTGAGTCACAAACGGCGATCAATGGGCCAAGTGCTGATGCAGAAAGTCCAGTTCCTAAAGCATTGCCCAAGGTCACGGAAGCTCCTTCAGTTGCCATGTCATCCACAAGCCAAACCCCAACAGACACCTTTCCTCGAGATCCGCCTAAATCCGAAGACTTTACCGATTTAAAAAATGCTGATCTGAGCACACTATTCTCTTCCATTGTCCCCATGAACCTAAAGGCCCCTGTGAGCACATATCAGGAGTTATTTCCAGGGTCTAGTTTAGACTTGGCCACTGGGACACCGCTTGTCTTGGAAAGGTGTGACCATGCCTCTCTCAACACCCGATTGACTGAGTTGGTTCCCCTCCTAGAAGGCCCACCAGTGGAGACCCAGCAATCTGAAGTCTCCAAGTCACTGTTCTTGGGTCCTGACAGTAGCAGTTATATACCAACAACTGATGTGTCAACTGTGTATATGAATCACTTGGCGAATAACAGCGGAGAGCTATCGTTGACAAATCCTCCTGTCAATAAACAGGGATCGTTGATGGATCTCCTTCAGCCCTCGTCTCTTATGGCTACTGACTTACCCAACCCTTCTCAAGTGATTGTTGATCCTCCACAGATGAATCCACCACTGCCTAGTTTCAATCAGCCTCCTCTGCCTAATATAACACTTCAGAGTGTGACATCTTCACAAGACTCGATGTCCATGCCACCATTGGAGTCTTTCTGTGAAAAGCTAACAACCCTCACAACTGTTGGAGATGTTACACAAATTCCACTGAATGCTGTCCCTCAAAATGATCCATTGTTGTCGGCTACATCCAGCGCCGTTCACTCAGTAGGAACTTACGGATCTGTTCCTTTAACCATTTTCTCCACACAAGCACAGCCATTGGGTTGTACAGCAATAAGTATCGTCTCCTCTTCTCCTTCCATATCTTCTGTGCCTACTGGATTGTTGACTCAGGGTCCATCTACTTTGTCTGTGGCCCAGCCAACCTCTGGCCATGTGCTCTTGAATGGCTACAGCTCTTCATCTTTGCAGAAAGAAGCCTCAACTGGTCACACATTCTCCATCAACTTTGCGAGTCCCAGGCCTGCATTGGAACCCCAGCAACCAACGGTCCACCAGGCTCTACCCGGCCACGCTATACTTACTGTGAAAGAGGTGGGGGGTCCCAACGTGGATTCTACCCCACACGTGCTGCTGGTGAACCGCCTGGGCCAGATCTTCGTAAAGAACCCGGAGAATAACAATTTTGAGCTTCCCACTTCCAGCTCCCCCTCGTTCAACTGTGTCACTCAGATAGCCAGCCTTTTGCAAAGCAATGCCCTTTCAGCCACTTTGGCTGCAGCTGGTAACCTCACCCCTTCTGCCGCTGGTAACCTCACCCCTGCTCCTGGAGCGAGCGTGGCCACATCCCTTCCTCAGATTGGGACTCCTGTAGTTCAGAATCCAACCACTATTGCTCAGCTGCTCACCCACAATAGCAATGGAGCAACAGAACCTGTTAAAGCCAAGAAGCCAAGGAAGAGTGCAAAAGCATTGGGAGAGGGTGGTGCCCCCGAGAACAAGAAACCCAGGAAGAAAAAGGAACATGCCGCACCCAGGAAGCCAAAGACTGTCAAGGATCAAGTGAAAGAGAACCCTCCAATGACGCCTGCTGAAAGTGCCCAAGCCATCATCCACCAAGCGATGGCCAGCAACTACACCCCGAAGTGGAGCGGGCCGCGGACGCTTAGCCCTTCCCAGCTGGTCCTGCCCCCTGGCCTGC
>OOFB01034870.1:6079-16511 GCA_900323305.1 Trachyrincus murrayi | reverse complement strand
TGGTAAATACACAAATGCAACATCCCCGTAATTATGATTGTCAGTCTCGGTAATTTTTTGCAATGTCTTTCCAATTAACTTCTTTTTAATACAATAATTAGCAGGCTTTACACACTCACACACACACACATGCACACACACACACACACACACACACACACACACACACACACACACACACACACATGCTAAAACATGCACTCATTTACACACACATGCATGCACACACACACACACACATACACACACGCACACACACATACCAAATAATAACTGAGTGAAATAAACTCTAATTGATCCCTGTATTTTGACTTCGCACCTATTTTATTTATTTAAAAATGTAATGTGCTCGCAGGGAAAATAAGTCAGCGTAGAGCCCTGCACATACACACATGCACACACACATTCACGCACACACACACACACACAGCGTGCACCATCATCCCCTTTGCCTGCTGTGTGACGCTTTTGAGATTTATGAGCCAGTCTTGAAAGTACTCCAGGGAATGTGAGCACCCTGAATATATTTAACATATTTAACTAAGCTTTTATTACACATTCCAGCAATTACCCAGTCTGGAACACAACCTATTGTAGAAGTTTACAATGTTACACACACTCGTACACACACACACACACACACACACACACACACACACAAAATACACTGGATTATGGGTCTCATTCATACGATCCACATGACAATTTGTTCAGCATGACTTACTGTGCCTGTGGGCGCTCGTGTGTGTGTGTGTGTTGTGTGTGTGTGTGTGTGTTGTGTGTGTGTGTGTGTGTGTGTGTGTGTTGTGTGTGTGTGTGTGTGTGTGTGTGTGTGTGTGGTGTGTGTGTGTGTGTGTGTTGTGTGTGTGTTGTGTGTGTGTGCGTGCCGTGACTTGTCCATCGCGGTCCTTCGGCTGCGTGGCTGCCCAGACTTTATTGCTGTGAGGTAAACAACGTGTGCAGCAGGCACACAACCCTTGTTGATGTTGTGCAGTCTGTTGAACACACTTGTAGGGCAAATGTGTTTTTGCACTTTGTTGCCTGTTTTAACTTATGTCTTTCTCTCACTCACTCTTTCTTTCACTCTTTCTCCCCCTCTCTCTCGCCCTCTCTTTTTCTCCCCCCCACCTTTCTTCTCTCCCTCTCTCAACCCCCCTCTCTCACTACCTCTCACTCTGTCTCTGTCTCTTCTCTCCCTCTCACCCACCCCTCTCTCTGCCTGTCTGTCTGTCTGTCTCTGTCTCTCTCTCTCTCTCTCTCAGACTCCACGAGGTCCTGATGGATCTGCAGCAGCAGCAGTTGCAGCAGCTCTCTGATTGGCTGACGCAGACCGAGGAGCGCATCAAGAAGATGGAGTCTGATCCGGTGGCGGGAGACGTGGAGGGCTACAAGGGCCAGATGGAGCAACACAAAGTAAGGCCGTCCCAGCCTGTCTGGAAGCTGTCGTTCATGGGTTGAAGGTGCATTAGAAAGTACTGGAAGAACAACTCTGCTGCAGCAGGAGTGGTGTGCCTCATGGGTGATGATCTAGAGCCATGGCCATGGATGAACTGAATGATTTCAATCTTTATCTGCACTTTCTATACAATATTTGCAGTTGGGAATGGAATTTGGTTTGGTTTGAGATTTTAATATTTTAATATATGAAAAAAAGGCTTTGGCCCAATAATGGAAAGCTGATGTTTGTCTGAAGTGGACTGGCTGATCGTCATCCTGGAATAGTCTCATGGTGGCCACCACTCATTTAAAATACAACTCTAGTAGGAGTAGGCTATCTGAGTAGGCTATCCTCTTCTGGCCAGGAGCTGCAGAATGACCTGGAGGCAGAGCAGGTGAAGGTGAACTCTCTGACTCACATGGTGGTGGTGGTGGATGAGAACAGTGGCGAGAGCGCCACCGCTGCCCTGGAGGAGCAACTACAAGTAAGACAGATTGATTTTCATTCTCATTCATTTGCCCCGGCCCTTTAACTTAATCCAAAGTATAGCCAATAAAATATCCTAGTACTTATTAAATGTCACTAAGTTTTCTTTATTCTTATGTTCTGTATATTTTGTAAAGCACATTGCATAGCATCACTGTTTTAAATGCGCTATATAAATAAACTTGCCTTGCCTTACTACAAAAAAACACAAATAAAACACAAATTTACTTTATTACTTTATATAGTTTTTTTATATTTATTTATTTTGTAGAATAAGAATAACTTAACTTTGGATTCACCATTGCTGGATTTGCACTAGCGGTCAGTTATTTGTGTTTGTGAATCCTGCTGTGTGTCTGTGGTCCAGTCCCTGGGAGAGCGCTGGGCAGCTGTGTGTCGCTGGACTGAGGAGAGGTGGCACAAGTTACAGGAGGTCCTGCTGGTGTGGCAGCAGCTCCTGGAAGACCAGGTGCACACACGCACGGACGCACGCACACACGCACACACACACACGCACGCACACGCACGCACGCACGCACGCACACACACACTCCCTTTTTAATTTCTCTCTGATGATGGATTAATCCTATCAGTCACTGCACGTTCATTATTATATAATGAAATATAATTCTTATATAATGAAATATCAGTATCATAATCATAAATAACTAACTCCGTGTCCACATCCACGTGGAGCGTCGTTGAGTTCAGTCAAACTGCTTACTGTTTCCCTCTCACTGATTGTGTGCCATTCAAACTTAATTCAGTCAAATCAAGATCTATCACATTCTCCTGTAAAGTTATAGACTTTGTAATTTTTGTATCGAAATCAATGTAATAAAAATTCACCTATAACCGTCCATTCACTGGTCATTATGTTCATTAAAGATGGGACGGCGGTATTGACTGATGTTATGATTATGTCATCTCTCCCGCAGAGCTTCTTCAGCGCCTGGCTGACAGAGAAAGAGCAGGCGTTGGCTGGCGTTCAGACCAGCGACTTTAAGGACCAAAGTGAGATGAAGGCCAACGTGAGGAGACTAGCGGTAAGCAGATATTCACCTTGAATGGTATCTTTCTTAGTGTGTCTTCCAGCATTACCTGGCCTTTTAAACGTTCAGGCGCTAGCATATTACATGTGATGATCAGATATCGATCGTTCATCTTGAATAACACAAAGTAGGCAGGTGTCGAGGATTCCTGCCTTCAGCATCGTCTTGTGTTGGACCCCTGTGCTCCAGACCCTGAAGGAGGACATGGAGAAGAAGAGGCGGACCCTGGACCAGCTGTCCGACGCGGGGCAGGACGTGGTGTCGCTGCTGCGGAGCCCCGCTGCCGGGGCCACGATCCAGGGTACCACGGAGGACCTCACCCTGAGGTGGGACAACCTGGTCCAGACGCTGGAGGACTGCTCCTTCCAGGTGAGTGTGTGTGTGTGTGTGTGTGTGTGTGTGTGTGTGTGTGTGTGTGTGTGTGTGTGTGTGTGTGTGTGTGTGTGTGTGTGTGTGTCCTGGTTAATCTTGGTGTGTTTGTTGTGTCCTCATAACCCAGGTAATGGAGGCCGTGGCCAGCTCCGGCATGACCGAGGTGGAAGAACAGTGTGTCGTGGATACCATGCCAGTTGCCATGGCAGTAGCAGTATCATCATCATCACCATCATCCTCATTTGTCGACCAGGACTCAGCCCAGCCCGCCAAGAAGAGAATGATGGAGACGGATGTGGAAGACAGAATGGAGTAAGAAACTTGAACATGCGCACACACACACACACACACACACACACAGAAGTCCTCCAACAAAGACACTGGTGATCATAACCTTTGACCTTGTGTTCTGGCCATGGTGCTCGCACAGAGTTTGGTTGCAAAACAGTGGGTTGGTTACCGCAGCCTGTACACACACACACACACACACACACACACACACAGACACCAGCTGTCCACAAAGCAATGAAGCGAGTAATTCACAAGTTTAGGTATTATGTTAGATACGGTTAAGTTTAGGTTTTAGGTTGCATATGGTTAAGTTTAGGTATTGGGTTACTTATGGTTAGGTTTGGTCATTAGGTAAATTAGGTAAATTAGGTTAGCTATGTGTTGTGTGTCATGTTCTCAGGAATTATTCATGAGGTACACACACACACTCTCTCACACACATACACACACACACGCACACACACACACACACACACACACACACACACACACACACACCGTGTTTACCTCAACACACCATGTGTGTCGTGTCCACTCCTGTCTCCGGCAGGCTGGAGGGTAACCTGTCAGCTCTGTTGAGCTGGATGACAACCTGGACGTCGTCTGCCCAGACCCTGGTCTGCGTGCACCCGGGCGCTCCGTGTGACACCACAGACCTGCACAGCGACCTGAAGGTGATGAGTTATACCTGCACATCATGACGCTTTCATTAGAAGTAATGCAAGCAAAATGCTTAAGAAGCGACATTTTGCAGCCAGTGCTGAACGTTGCAGTGAGACGGAATTAAAATTCCAATAAAAAAGATTGTTGGACATTTTCGCCAAAAGTTGCATTTCAGTCGCGAGTCCTGCGGTGTTGTGTTTGACGTTAGTCTCTGTGATCCAATCACCACAGTCTCTGGAGCTGCAATTGGCCTCAAAGGAAGCTCTGATTGGCCAAGTGACCCGAGAGGGGCGGCGCTTAGTAGACCAGCTGGAGAGAGGTAGGAGGTTTTTTCTTCTTCTCTTTCTCTCTCTCACTGATTGCCATTTAAGGAGTCCGATGGAGCCCTGTGCCCTCCAGTCAAAGCAAGATCCTTCTAGACCCGGTCCGTCCAGCTTGGCTGGATGCCTGGCTGGACGCCTGGCTGGACGCCTGGCTGGACGCCTGGCTTGGACGCCTGGCTGTCCCTGCTAGATATTGACCGCTGGCCATAATCCATCTTCCACTCCACTATTAATTGTTTTGTATGATGTTTTTTTTTTTATTGCTTTTCTACTGCTCATGATTTTTTCCAGTCTTTTATAAGCCAGCACATTATTACTGGGATTGAGTTGTGTTTGTTATTAAACCTGGAGTGTGTGTGCGTGTGCGTGTGCATGCACATGTACAGGTAAGGTGGTAAAACCTGTCAACCAGAAAGGTTGCTGACATCACATGACTGAAATAACGCAGCGCTTGTGATTGAATGTGTTTTACTGTTCCCGGGATCAGGAGGGGTAGGGGGGGGGACAGCACCGGGATCAGGAGGGGTAGCGGGGGGACAGCACCGGGATCAGTAGGGGTAGCGGGGGGACAGCACCGGGATCAGTAGGGGTAGCGGGGGGACAGCACCGGGATCAGGAGGGGTAGGGGGGGGACAGCACCCTGCAGCCGGGATCAGGAGGGGTAGCGGGGGGACAGCACCCTGCAGCCGGGATCAGGAGGGGTAGCGGGGGGCTGGGATCAGGAGGGGTAGTGGGGGGCCGGGATCAGGAGGGGTAGCGGGGGGACAGCACCCTGCAGCCGGGCCCAATTTGTTTAAACTGTCCTTGTGTGTTAGTTTTACGTTCGTTCCACGTGGTTGTGAGGTCTGGACTATATGTTAGTGCGTTAGAAATATAGAAAAATAAACCTTTGGCATATCACGATTAGCTATATTGAATTATTAGTAGTGAGTAGTGACTCCCCTCTCCTTCTTGCTCTCTCTGTCTGTCGTTCTGTCCATTCGGTCATTCCACCTAGACAAGCTTCCTCAACAGACCGAACACACAACAAACAGTTCAAACGAGTAAATAGAAAATCGTAAGAATAGATTTTCAAAGGTTTCTGTGCATCCAACTCATTTGTGCCCACCGCAGAGGGCGTGAGCGCAGACTCTCTGCGGTCGGACGTGGAGCTGCTCCAGGCCCAGCGGGACGCCTGTTCCCGGGAGCTCCAGGCGGCGAGGGAGCGGGTGCGTGTGCAGAGCAGGCTTAGTGAGCTGGGGGAGGCCCTGGCCCAGGTAGACGGGGACCTGGGGGAGCAGGACCGCTGGCTGCAGACCACCCCGGTCAGCGGGGCGCCCACTGACCGGGACATCCTCAGTGACTTCCACGCAGAGAGTCAGGTCAGTCCTCCTGGCAAGACTCCCCATGACCCCATAGGCTGGTGTTAATAGTATGGTGATGATTTTATTTGTATAGTGTTTTTCAAGTTCCCAAAGACACATTCTTGCACACATTTAGTTACCCGCTTGTTTTTTTTACTCACCACCGTCGCCCTCAGTCCCGATTGGCCCAACTCGCCGAGCTTGGCCGGCAATTGGAGCAGCTGTCCGTGGAGGCGGGCTCTCTGGGGGCCACGCCGGCGCTCAGAGACACGGCGGTGGTCGTGTCAGCCCACCACTCCTCCACGCTGCAGCAGCTACGCGGCAGAGAGGCGGAGCTGGACGAAGGTAGCCGGAGGACCGACATCTTCAACACATCAACACTCAGACACACAGACCGTTGCGTGCTAGAAGTGCATCAAACACCAGCCGACCCACCTGGTTTTAACGCGGAGCAGAATGCCCTCCGTGGAGTCTTGGGCGCTTTATAATCGAGGATGAGATCCACCCTGTGCTTTTGCTGTGCAGTTGGAGTCGCTTGAAATTGACAGCAGAGTTTCTTTCTGGAGCCTTGGCCAGCCGCTAGTAATGGATGGTGCCCTTATATGGCTTCCAAAACCTCATGATCACTTGTGCTCGTGTCAACAAACCCTGTGTGTGTGTTTTAAGTTCAACATCTCGTCTCGGTGCCAGCTGTCTTGTGGACCTAATGCTGAGTGAAAGAAGTTGAGGGAAAAAAGCTGTCATTGTTTTTATTTCTGGAATATATGCCTTTTGCTCTCTTCCAAAAGTCTGTGTGTGTGTGTGTGTGTGTGTGTGTGTGTCAGTCACTGGGGTTTTGAGTATTTTGTTTGTGCTTAAGGGTGATTATTCTCTCTCTCTCTCTCAAATGGAGGCCTAGTAGCAGAAAAAAAACTGCGTATTATTCATAAATAATCCAATGAATATGACTATATTGAACTAT
This sequence comes from Trachyrincus murrayi, assembly GCA_900323305.1. Lineage (NCBI taxonomy): Eukaryota > Metazoa > Chordata > Actinopteri > Gadiformes > Macrouridae > Trachyrincus > Trachyrincus murrayi. The sequence continues at coordinate 9,582 of OOFB01034870.1, read as the reverse complement.
TGGAGTTATGACTCTTGGACCAGAAGAAGTGGGGTCTGCCCACCAATGTGTTTTGGTTTAGCAGGGTATTTGAAAGCTGCTGAAATGGATGGGCCAGAGCTGGTTATAAGAACTTATCTAGGGCCCTCGCAGATGAGGCAGGAGTTGTCAAACATGCTAATAGATTTATGCTCTCTCTCACACACACACACACACACACACACACACACACACACACACACACACACACACACACACACACACACACACACACACACACACACACACACACACACACCAACATGCTCATAGACTTACACACATACTATGCTTGCCCTGCGCCGTTGTAATTCCAGAGCATGTCACTGCCCCCTGCTGGCCGCTTGGATTGCTAAACAAAAGGTCTTCATTTTGAATCCCTTTCATCCTCGTACTAATTAAGTGTGCTCTACCCCCCACCCCCACCCCCACCCCTCCCTCCACCACCCGATGCTCTCCCACCTCACCACACCCCCACCCACCCTGGCAGGTATCCAAGCTCTGCTCAGACAGGCGGAGGTGGACCCTGTGGACGCCCTGGAAGACAGACTGGACGTGCTCAAAGACGGAGTCACCGACATCCCCAGCACTCAGGGCGCCGTGGAGCAGGCGCAGGTGAGTGATGCATTGTGGGGGATAAGAGGTCAATAGTATTGACCTCTCTCTCTCTCTCTTTCTCTTTCTTTGGAATCAATAAATGTGTCCCACAGTGCAATGCATTGTGGGTTATCATGAGAAGCAGTTGTCACTTAAAAGTTAGGCTGTCTTAATTGTTTTCACGCGAGCGCTCATGTGTTACCGATAGCCCATAGATATCTGAGCTGTCTGAAGTGACAACGGTTTCCATTGCAGCCACTTGTGTGTGTGTGTGTGTGTGTGTGTGTGTGTGTGTGTGTGTGTGTGTGGGGTGTGCATACTTGTGTGTGCTTTTTCACAGCACACAATGGACTCTATTCTCACAGAGCCACTTCCCCCTCGCAGAGTATCCAACCACAGAGTAGGGGGAAGCACCTGTGTTCGTGTGTGCATGGCGTTGTGTGCGTCTACGTGTGTGTGTGTGTGTGTGTGTGTGTGTGTGTGTGTGTGTGTTCATGCGTACTTGAATGCGTGCGTTTTGCGCACACTTCTGCCTTCTCCTCCAGTGGAATGTGGGTCGAACCCGGGCCTTGTTATCTTGGCAGATAGGGCCTGGTGCCGGAGGGGTGGAGGAGGGGCTTGGCACATTCTGGGCACAGTGCCTACAGGCCTTGTGGCACAGTGCCTACAGGCCTTGTGGCACAGTGCACCGCATGGCTTCTCTGCCTCCCTCCCCGGGGAAGCAGCCAGCCAGCCAGCCAGCAAGGCAGTCAGCAACGCATCCACACAACAAGAGTGAACAGCTGTGCTGGCTGCTGCCTCCGTACGCCACCACTCAATCAGCAGTTGACTTGAGGGCACCTTTTATGGATTTGTTGCGTTGTTCACAAGTTTTTCAAATATTTTTTTATTTCAATACATGAAATGCTTTTTTTGTAATGCGTTTTACAGTAGATCCGAATGGCTATTGGATTGTTACTATTGTACTGAAAAGTTTCACAGATGTGGGTATTGCACTTTGACCGGCTAAAGTTTCCCTGCAGTTAAAACGTGTTGTTCTTCAGGTGCTGTGTATAGAGATAGAGCAGACGCAGAAGGCCTCGGATCCAGCTGAGCTCCAGAGATGGAGTCGGCTCTCCTCCAGGGCCAGGGATGAACTGAGCACGCTGCAGTGCATCCTGGGAAGTTTGAAGGACAATCAGGTAGAGTAACTACCCCCAAAAGAGTCTGGGCCTTGTTGTCAAATGTTTCTTTGCTATGATGCTATGCTATGCTATGCTATGCTATACTACAGGGATTCTCAACTGGTGGGCATTTTGAGAGGGTCACAGAGCATTTGCCAAACCTTAATCTTTAGAAAGAAGCCCACGAGTTAACTAATCTTTCAATGTTAATTCATGTTTCAATGTCTTACTATTTCATTGAGTTTAGCCCCAATTGTTGCAGCTTTTTGTTCGCTCCATGTTTTAACAGTACATGAAGGCATCGTTGATTACTGCAATATTGGGTCGTGACTTAATGACTAATGACACGTGGGTCCTGAGGCTGGACCAGTTGAGAACCAATGCTATATTATCATTTATAAAACTGTATCATGTCTTGTGAAGGTGCGCATGGTGGAGGTGGAGAGATGGCTGGACGCTGTACAGGAACTGATGTCACAGGACGCCACAAAGCAGGGCGAGGCTGAGAGGCTACAGGAAGAGCTGAACCAATGCAAGGTCAGAGGGGGGAACCGTGCATGAAAGTCCCACTCTGCTCCCCTGTTTGGATTTTGCGTGCATTGGCTTTTTTTGTTGGATACGTTTTCCATGTGTTGTCCTTCCTCCCTGGCCGCCAGGAGTATGTGAGTGAGATGGAGTCGGTGGAGAGTTCGTTGAAGCAGATGAGAGAGAATGTGTGTGCAGTGCAAGGGGCCGCAGTACCGGGTCTGGCCAGCTGGGGGCAGGACGGTCTGGACCAGTGTCAGGCCAGGTGGGACGAGCTCAGCAAACAGGTGAGGAGAGAAGCAAGATGCATGCATGCATGCAATGTAGATAATCAATGTAGCGTGAATGTAGAAGCAGGGGAAGCTAAAATACCAGCATTCGCATAGCGAAACCCTGAAAATCACAGTCTCATACATGTGACAAAACCCCCTAACCCTCACGTAAAGTCTCCTCTTCTTCCTCGTCGTCCTCCTCCTCCTCCCTACAGCTGCTGAGTCACCAGGAGCGCGCGTCAGAGCGGCAGGAGAGGCAGGTGAACCTGAGGAAGGACCTGGCAGAGATGCAGGAGTGGATGGCCCAGGTGGACGAGGAGTTCCTCATGAGGGACTTTGAGTACAAGAACCCAGAGGAGCTGGAGGCAGCACTGGACGAGATGAAGGTCTGAGAGCAACCCTCTATAGTTCATCTGAACTTCAATATCGATTTTATGCTGTGTTGTTCTCAGCCTCACTTGTAAGTGGTTTGTGATAGAAGCGTCTGTAGGGTAGTGTAGGTAGTGTGTCTGAAGGGTACTGTAGGCCTACACTTCACTCTCAACGTAACGTTAGCACATTAGCGGTATTAGAGATAGCCCTCTGTTGTGTAGTGGGATTGTCCTGTGGGTTCAAAACGTTTTGCTGCAACAGTGAACTAATTTGTACGAGCTAAATAAATAATAACAAGTATCATCATGAATTATTGCAGCCAGCCAGGCTTTTGGTTTAGCAACAAGCGACATAGACACTGAGGTCATTCCGTCTTTCAATATGTTTTGCATCCAGAGTTTGGAATTCATTCTTATTGCAGTACAAATAAATTGCGCAATAAATGCCTTTTAAAACGTAATAAAACCCACCTACCAGTGGGGGGTTTTAAGTGAACTCTCTCCTGCTCTGTGCAGAGGGCTAAAGAGGACGTGCTACAGAAGGAGGTGCGGGTGAA
>OOFB01034866.1:0-11510 GCA_900323305.1 Trachyrincus murrayi | reverse complement strand
GCAGACAGTATCCTGCTGTGTATTTTCCTCACCTCCTCCACCTGGTGGGAGATGTTGTCAATAAGCCCCCTGAGCCCTTCCACCTGTAACATCATATAATAACATCATATAATAACATCATATGATAACATAATGTAATAACATCATTTAATAACATAATATAATATACTCTACGGTCATGGAGACTATGGCCTACATCCGTGTCTATTAGGACACTCACTCTTCTGAAGAATCCCTCCATGAAGCCTCCTCTGTCCATCGAGACTTCCATCTCCTCCTCACCCCGAGTCCTGCTCTGTTTTATTATCAATAATAACACAACTATTATCTGTTTTATTATCAATAATAACACAACTATAATGTGACACAACCGAGATGGGTGTAGGGTAGGGTTCCCTCGCTTACTTACTGCAGTCAGTTCACCGAGTCGATCCTTCATGACGCCTTGTTAGATCATGGTATCATTATAATGTATCAGTAATTATAATGTATAATTATAATAATGATACTTCTTCATGTTGACACGCACCGCGGGACCTGGAGGACATGGAGACTCAACCGCGTCTCTTTCCTAAACAAAAGTTTCAGTTGAAAAACGAAATGAAAGTGGAAACTTTTCAGTTCGATTGTTCAAAGGTAAATTATTAGTCTATAAAAAAAAAAGTCAATACTCCAATTGTGGATCAGCTCCTGACTTCCTTTAGCCACGCCTCTTGGGTGGCAAACACCTCGCGTCACAATATCCCTCCACCGCATCTGTCTCGCTCTCTCTCTCTCTCTCTCTCTCTCTCTCTCTCGCTCTCTCTCGCTCTCTCTCTCTCTCACACACACACACACACACGCACACACACACGCACGCACGCACGCACACACACACACACACACACACACACACACACACACACACACACACACACACACACACACTATATTCTCTTCTCAAACGTATGTCTAACGGGAACAACTCGGACAAGATACATTCATTAATAATGGTGGCTGTACCGCATTATGGCCACATGGTGTCGCTCTTCTCCTAATTATAGCCCTCCCTTCGAAAGGGACAGTCGTTCAGAAGGTTCTAGCAGCAAGGAGACTATGGGATTTGGGATTAATTAAACTTTTCATTATAGTGAAATAGTCAACGGCACAAATTTACGACAATATACGTGCAAAATGAAATACTTCTACAAGTATCTACTTAGGTATCTACCTAAGTATCTACCAACTAATATCAACATTAACGACTCATTAAGGTTACAAAATACATGTGTGTGCAGATACACTAGGTAATGTGGTCTAAGTAGCTGTTGGTGCAGCTCCCATGCTTTTGTCTGTCTGTATTGAAACGGCTGAAACATCATCTATGGAAGTGCATTTCCATCATGCCATGCCATGTTATTTTCTACCTAATCTGCAGAGTTCATGTTTATGCTTGTTTCTGTGTCTAACTGGCTAATTGGGTTATTGTGCTAGGCCTAATCTCATTCATGCACGACACAACCTCTCATTACGCACACATAACGCGTGTAGGCCGGTCTGAAACGCCCCGGCTGTCCAACATGACATCACCAGAGTCCTCCTGCAGGACCTCTCCAGACTCCACAAGTTACACACCGCGGATCCTGCCATGAATCGACAAATCCAGTCGTTGTTCTGCCGATTAAAAGAAGATTAATTCACTTTTATTATTTTATTTAGTTGTTAGGTGTGTGTTTGACACAGGGACCGATCGAGAGTTTGTCTTTCTGCAGTCTGGAATAATGTGTGACACATCCCGAGTTGGTTTTTGTTTGTGGATTTGATTCTGTGATCATTCGTGATAGATGTCAGATATTTTCCACAGCTATGGACCTTCTCCTCCAGTTTCATGTATTAACCACACTTGTGTCGTGTATGAAGGTAGGTGAGGATGAAGAGAAGAGTCATGGTAATATGTCCCTTATTGTTTTTTGTTTCCTCTTGTAGGAAGTCGTAGATCTTTTTTTTGTTTTTTTACAGGTGTATGGCCAAGTAGTTCAACCTTTCAAACACCCAGGTAATAATAATAATAATAATAATAACATGGTTATTATGCATAACCAAAATCATTTCTAATTTCTAATTACGCTACATTTACCTTTTTTTCTTCTAAAGCTGCTGTTTTGTTAATTGTTGATGAATGTTCAATGCCAATACAGATCACGGTTGCATTAGATGCCTAGAAAATGAAATATCATCCTTATTTAATAACATGGCTGGGCCTCTATTGCGGGGGAGTCCCCTTTGTTTAACTACATTAACTGTATTCAGTTAACTGTATTCAGGTAACTGAATTAACTGAATACAGGTAACTGAATACAGTTGTTATTATTATTAACTGTATTCACTGACTCCAGGCCTGAAGGTGTTAGCCACGGCGTCACACTACTGGCCGCTGGATGCCGTCGACGGAATCCATGAGCTGTGGGACCAGATCGGAAAAAGACCCGGTCATATTATTGGCAGCAATATAAGTATGTGTTAAATATGACTGATAACTGGGCGGTTGGTAAGGGGTTCCTGTTCACCTCTTCATGCATGGTCTACTAGATGATCGTCACCCACTCTGAGACTCCCTCAATCGTTTAGATGGCTTGTTTCCAACGTAGAGAGGGCTGTTGGTGTTTTCAAAGCTAGCAAATTATTCGAGAGAATCCCCTCTTGTGTTTGTTAAAATACATTTTTGTGGTAGTACAATGTTTTTATTATAGTAGTTGAGTTCTCAATACACACGGTCCAAGGGGGAGTGTAGGAGTCAAGTAACTGCCAGAAGAATTGATGTGTGTGATATTCTTAAAGCATACTTTTCACCTTGAAGTTCTTGAATACAAGCTGGTTTCCTGGTTTAAAATAATACAAATGTACTATTCAGGTTTTAGACATGTACCAGAGTTCTTCCTTTGAGAAGGGACTTGTATGTTTCAGGGGAAGCCCTCAGCATGTCTTTATCTTCCACTCGTTCCTCGGCTTACCCGTGTCATCACACCTGTACCCTTCTCGGGTCTTCTGTTGTTCCTGTTGTCCGTGTTGTGTCACCACGTTGTTGTTTTTTTTCTCTCTCTCTGTCTCTCTTCTCTCCTTCTTTTCTTTGTCTCTCTATCTCTCGTTCTGTCCAGCTCTCAGAATCCACAACCACACTGTGCTCCCTTCCTCACATAACTCTTCTTATGTGTATTCCAATGACTCTGCCTACACTAACATTTCTGCAACCGTAGGTGAGAATCACGTCTGCTCACTGAAACAAAAAATCACCTTTTCCTTCCATTGCATTTTGTCGTCACTTTGTCGTCTGCACGCGGTGGTGAAGAGCACCTAGGACTTCAGATGTGTGATGTGTTTTGATGTTCATTGTTATTCGTCTGATCTTGCTAGTGGCGAGACTGATGACTAAGTGCTAGCAGTAAAGAAAAGAAAATGAGGAGACAATGTTCTCCTCATCTCCATCGTCATCATGAATATACTAGTCAGCAGAACCAATGGTTTCTGTGTATTTTCTGATGGTTTGGAAGCACAACGAGAGAGAGAGGATACTAAGAGACCTCCTCGCTGTGTTCCCCCCTCTGAAACCACTCCAATAAGTAATCAATATTCCCGTTCATCTCTTCCTACAGACATAGTTGAAGGAATGGTAAACAAGGGTATCTTTCTAAATGGAGACAACGGGGGCACATTTCTCCATTTTGGAAGCTACCAGAACTCCTGCATCAGCGACCCCATGCTGTGTGGACCTGAGGGTGAGCGGGCGTCACGTGGCTGCACCTCGCGGGTGACATCACCTCGCGGGTGACATCACCTCGCTGCTGCTTCTTCTTTAAACATGCTGGACAATTGGTTGACTTTTATTCATTTTCCGAATGATTTGTAGGGATTACGTTCTCCTTCTTCTGGAAAAACCACGAGGCTCAATCTCGCTTTGCGGTGGCCTCTGGAGGGAAGGTGACCTCCAACGGGTTCTCTGTCTACGCCAACCACCATGGGGGGTACGTGGAGTTCTACACCAGAGGCAACAATCAGCGGTGGAAGGTGGACATTAGTATTCCAGGTATGTCAAACTATTCACTATCCAAACTATGTTTATGAATCACATCCTGACTGCCTTACCGTCAGTTAGCTTTTCTGATGATAGATTCAAATGGGAATGATGTTTTCATATCTGGTTAATATATAATATAATAGCCAATGGAAGACTTGGGGCTTACGAACCAATGAGAGATGAGATGTTACAGCACCCTGAGGTAAATATCTGTCGTGTCTTCGGTTGGACGAGCCAAAGTAGTCTATCTGTGACACACATGTTTTGTGTTTGTGCGAAACCACACAGATAGTGTTTGGGCTGTCTCCAAGTGTTTTCAGACAGTGAACTTATTGTCTTCTGGGAATATCGCTATTGTCAGTTCCTATACCTCGGATAAGCTCAAGGAAGTAATTTCTTTGCAGAAGGATTGCAGCAGGGTTGTAGACATGGATCCTGGAGCCCAGGCAGGGAGAGAGGGAGAGAGCGAGAGAGGGAGAGAGAGAGAGAGAGAGGGGGGGGATAGACAGAGAGCCAGAGAGAGGGAGAGAGATAGACAGAGAGCCAGAGAGAGGGAGAGAGAGAGAGAGAGAGAGAGAGAGAGAGAGAGAGAGAGAGAGAGAGAGAGAGAGAGAGAGAGAGAGAGAGAGAGAGAGAGAGAGAGAGAGAGAGAGAGAGAGAGAGAGAGAGAGAGAGAGAGAGAGAGGAGAGAGAGAGAGAGAGGGAGAGAGAGAGAGGGAGAGAGAGAGAGAGAGAGAGAGAAGAGAGAGAGAGCGAGAGAGCCCTGGACATCAGAGGTCTGGAGAGGTGGTTATAGCTGTAATGGCGCCAGGTTCCTTGGAGCAAATCTGGGGCAAAAACATTTTATGTTTTCATATTGTTAACATTCGTCCATTATTTGAGTTCATTTTTCACTTCGTCAATTATCTTACTCGTCTTCGCTATGGCGTTCTCCTCCAGGGCCCTTCTGGACCCACGTGCTCTTCACGTGGATGCTGAAGGACGGTCTGAAGGTCTACATCAACGGCACCTTCAGCATCGGAGACCCCGCCGGCATCGTGTCCGACAACTACGGCGACCCCTACCCCGACCTCGTCATCGGAACCGTTAACGACAAGACCTACGGCCACTACGTCACGGGAGCCTTCGACGAGTTCATCATCTGGGAGCGAGCGCTGTCGCCCAGGGACATCCTGTTGTACTACAACGGAGCCACAGGTAGTAAGACGTCACCCCCCCCCCCATGGGGCTGGATGGTTAAGAGGCAACATCCGTCCCTATGAAGCTGTAATAGGGAACGTGTGCTGGGTTTAGACCGTCGTGAGACAGGTTAGTTTTACCCTACTGATGATGTGACGTTCCTGTGTCCTGCAGGACACGTTCCTGTGTCCTGCAGGACATGTTCCTGTGTCCTGCAGGACGTTCCTGCAGGACGTTCCTGTCGTCCTGCATATTTCTGCCTTATAAGTATTTATAAGGTTGCAGAATGTTGTCACGCTTGAGGTCATTTCCATTTAAAATGATAGGCTTGCAAAGACCAGATGTTCTACATCAGTTATGATATGAATGAGGACTAATATGAATCACAATAAAGACTTTAAAGTAGTCTCTCCAAAGATGTGTCTCTCAGTAGCACATGCTTAGTAATAACTAATGCTAATTTAAGTAAGTGTGTATTTACAAAGTAATTACAATAAGCAAAAATAATGATTGGATGGATATAAGGAAGTCAAAGAATACATTATGAACAGGTTCTTAAATGTTGTAGCTAAACGATATCAGAGAACCATTCATCTGGGATCCAGAAGTTCGACAAGATGTTAATCTAAAGTCTGATTTGTGGGACTAGAGAACCATAAGTGGGCATGAAATCCTTCAACATTCACAGACATTTAGAAATGTTATTTCACTCTCTGATAATGCACACACATGCATAGATATCCCAAGTATCCTAGATTATTAAAAAAGCCGATATTTGCGTTGGCCAGAAGATCAAATACATTTGGTGTGCGATCCACGAGGATTGTGTTGTCGTCCATTTCTTTGCAACATTAGAGCTTCTAGTGGTTTTAAGGTTTGAGGTTTAAGTATATGTTGGCCACGGCTCTTCCCTGAAGCTGTAACCAAAAGCAATATATTCAGCAGACCATTACCAGACACCAACACTGTTGTGGTAACAGAAAGTGTTTTTACCTCACAGCACGCATATAAAACGTTGAAACGAACCAAAGAAGAGCAGGAATGGCTGTGCGTCTGAGTTATGCGTCCATATATGGAGGTATTTTAATAAAGCAGCAGGTGCTAGCTTTACTGCACCTCCCACGACAACGGAGCAACGTCCAAGTCCAAGCTAATTGTTAACCTCGTTTCAGTACAGGCGCTACATCTTGAAACATTACTTGGCTAGCTCAGATCAATCCAGAGTGTACGTTACATAGCGTCCGTGTTACTGCGGTTCAGGCCATGTGTGATGCTTTTTAACTGGCTGTACACCGTGTCTTCTGCAGGTCAAACTATGGGTTCCCCAACATCAGCCAGCGCCCCCAAACAGGCCACCACTAACGCCCCGCCGGTCGTGAGTTCATTTATATTACCTCCTTATATATATTATATGTTATATATAGCATGTAGCAATGATGATGATCAGGCCTGATTCAGGGTTTTCTTCACTGGTGTCAGTAAGTGAAAGTAGCACAATGGTACTGTAGGGTAGGCCGCAGTTTGAATCAAACAATGACAAAGAGGTAGAGTAAGGAGGAGGAGGAGGAGGAGGAGAAGAAGAAGAAGAAGAGGAAGAAGAGAGAATTGGAGCTGTGACGGTATTGTGGCCACATGTGGATATAGATGTCCTGTTTACTGAACAACCTCCGTGGGGGTTAGAAAAAGCAGGAAAAAAATAAAGAGCTACAGCTGTTCCACTAAACACAAAATGGCCTCCTGTGGGCCGCAAGGGAGAAATGAACCAGGTCCACAGAGTGCTGCCAAAACATCTGATGTATACTGGTGTCTCTCTCTCTCTCCCTCCCTCTCTCTCTCTCTCCCTCTCTCTCTCTCTCTCTCTCTCTCTCTCTCTCTCTCTCTCTCTCTCTCTCTCTCTCTCTCTCTCTCTCTCTCTCTCTCTCTCTCTCTCTCTCTCTCTCTCTCTCTCTCTCTCTCTCTCTCTCTCTCTCTCTCTCTCTCCATCTCTCTCTCTCTCTCTCTCTGCATCTCTCTCTCTCTCTCTCTCTCTCTCTCTCTCTCTCTCTCTCTCTCTCTCTCTCTCTCTCTCTCTCTCTCTCTCTCTCTCCCTCTCTCTCTCTCTCTCCCTCTGCATCGCTCTCTCCCTCTCTCTCTCTCTCTCTCTCTCTCTCTCTCTCTCTCTCTCTCTCTCTCCATCTCTAATTTTTTCATACTTTACTAGATAGATTGATTTACATATTGTGATGTGTTTCTGCTGTCTGTGCAGGGCACCACCGAGGTCAGCCTGGCTGTGGTGGTCAGCAGCCCAGGTGAGCAGGCCCCTGATTCCCGGACCACCGTGGACGTGCCCGTCCTGAGCTTCCTGGAGGCGCTGCCCGGGAACCTGCCCAACAAAACCATTCCTCAGGACAGCGCCAACAATCTCACTCAGGTACCGCTGGAGCTCACATGCACACACACACGCACATACATACATACATTCATACAGGCATACGCACACGGACATGCATGTACACTCATATGTACATCTCTGACCACCGTTACACTCAGTATGGACTAACATCTCCTCCATTTTCTTTCCAAGGCGTTTCTCAAAAGTGTGGAGGAAGTCCTCTCTTCTCCAGCCGTGCCGGAGGTAAAATCATTCACTTGGAAAAACATCACAGTGATGTTTCAGGAATAAACTAAACATACAGCCAAATATGACACAATTTTTCATAACTATAGCCCTGCAGAGATGTTTACAACGATAAGGCGAACGCCTGACTTTGTGAGACAAGCAGTTTGAACGGAGACAAGCTGAAACAGATGTTTCACATGTCTGATGAGCAGCGAACCTGGACAGTAGATACACTACCGATGACCTTCAGAAATGACCTTAGAAATGCTATTACAAATGAATATTATTAATATAACTTCACAGCCATTTGACATGAAACACCCAAGACAATCTCAAGACAAAGCCAAGGAGCTATTTCCCTGGAACACCAACTCATCACCAATCTGTTTCTGATTGTTCTGAACGCTGTTATTGTGTTGTTGTGACCATCCTGATTGAGTAACGTAGCGCCAGACGCGGGGCTACACGTCGTGGCGACCTTGAAAACTTCTCCCCGGGTTTCTGATTGGTTGGCTCACCTCTTCCCCTCCCCCACCCCACTTTACTCAGCAGCACTCCAGCGCGGTGGTCAGCGGTCTGATCGAGACGGTGGACAGAGTCATGGAGCATATGGTGACCAACCTCCAGCCCAGCCACCAATCCCTGGTCTCCCTGGGCGGGACCTCCTTCATTGCAGGTCAGTCATTGAAGGGTTGGGCGGGTGGGGGGGGGGGGGCTCACTTCCCCCTCAATAAGGTGACTCAACTGAATGTGGTTTATTGTTGTCAGGGGAACATAGCGACAGACATTGGCGTGTGTGTGTATGTGTGTGTGTGTGTGTGTGTGTGTGTGTGTGTGTGTGTGTGTGTGTGTGTGTGTGTGTGTGTGTGGGTGTGTGTGTGTGGGTGGGGGGGCTGGAGATGACCTCATGTGTTTTCACGGATCGAACATGACAGAGGAAAGATGGGATCAGACAAGCATGTGTCGACCACCCACTGTCCATAAACACACACACACACACATTGGGTGTGAGTCTTGACTTTATTACCATAATATTTAGTTTGCCAACCGAAACAAAGTTGCCTGTGACTTTCTCCCCTTGTTCACTTATACTCCTCCTTCTCATCATCTTCCATTATCTTCCTTTATCTTCCTTCATGTGCCTGAACGTCTTGACCTTTGACCCCACAGACTACTCTCTGATGAAGTTGCCCCAGAACTACAACCTGTCACACTATCGCTTCCCCACGCACGGGCGCAGCTACATCTCGGTGCCCGGGGAGGCCTTCACCATGCAGTGTGAGTATCCCAGCAGCTGATTGGCTGAAATCAGCCTCTTGGATACGCGAGTACATGATGTCTCTCGTCTCGCTCGCTCTTTCTCTCTCTGATGCAACATCAGGTCATATTTGGCCGTGCTATTTGCCAAGCAAAGATCCTGTTGCCTGAGCACATTTCTTGACTTTCGTCAACCAAATCAGAGCTCTAGTCTAAAGCTTTGGTTTATTTGTTGAAGTCCTAAGAGTAGAACATCACTCAGCTGGAGATCCTATCGTAGACACTAATAGACAACATCAGGGCGATCCCCCAAACTCACGCCAACACTGTTGGAATAGAACCGCTGTCTTCTGTGTGGGAACCAGAGTTTAGCTTTGGGTTGGTAGAATCACACCATCACCCCACTGGGAAGCCATGTCTCCTGGCCGGTAGTACCCTGAGATGTAGAAACGTTTAGCATGGGACGGTAGCACCATGACTCTGTTGAGGCTTTTGTTGCGGCCATGTGTTAAACAAAACCACAAGTGCCAGCACACTTCTGGTTTTGTTTAATAGTCAGGAAAAAGGGAAAGCACCGAATACAAAAAAAGGAAATCCTTATATTCACATATGAGCTTATTTATTTTAGTTTACTTTTACATATTACTTCTTAAGCAGATGGAAAGAAAGGAGAAATTAGGAATAATGCTTTGTTCTGTTTAGAGTCCGCCCTGACTCCACCTGGCACACCATGTCTAGAGTTTCAACGCTAACCTGTTTAAAAGCTGTTTTAATCATTTATTAAACGACTATTACCAGCCATGTAATGTCTGCGTTAATAACAGAGGCAGACTGGACACAACTGTAGGTTTTAAAGTGAGGGTTTGGAAGGCTCCAAGGGCGGAGAAAAGAGTTGAAACTTTTATTTTCTTTAGTTGTTGAAGCTAGACACTACATGAGAGGTGTGTGTGTGTGTGTGTGTCCGGGATGATTACTCTAAAGAAACCAAACAGGCATACGTATATGCGAGTGCATCTGTTAGGCATCACAACCTATTTTGCAGTTCAGTCGGTGGCCGGATTCAAGGGCCATTTTCAAATACTGGAACAAGACCATCAAGGATTTCCCCCCAATTTGATTGTTTATTGTTTGACTTCCTTGATTGTTTGTTAGTGATACTCAGCTTCATCTCTGTGCTAGCTGTGCAAGGGTCCACGGGGTTACACACCACCCCACACCCACCCCACCCGTGGCACCCCACCCCTCTCACCCTGCTGTGAGCGCCGCTCTCCCATTAGCTCGCCCATGCTAACCGGCAGCGGCAGCGCAGCGCTAATTAAATTCACATTCTAGCGACGGAGCATCACATTCTCAGCCCGCACCAATGGCTTTGACCTCTGACCCAGCCTGTTCTGTCTCTCTCGCTGTCTCTCTCTCTTTGTCTCTCTCTGTCTCTCTCTCTTTGTCGCTCTCTCTCTCTCTCTCTCTCTGTCGCTCTCTGTCTCTCTCTGTCTCTTTTTATCTCGTTAATTCTCTCTCTTTATTTCTCTCTCGACATCTCCCTCTTTATATATTTATATATATTTTTCTCTCTCTCACACTGTCTTTCACTTCGTCCCTCTGTCTTCAATTTATCCCTCTCTTTTTCTCTCTCTGTCTCTCTCTCTCTCTCTCCACAGCTCAAACCACCATCGTGGGTCTCTTCTACCACAACATGCACAGCTACTACAGAGAGATCAGCCCGGCGAAGACCAGGTAGAGGAGTCTGGAATACACCCCCACTCCCCCCCCACACACACACACACACAGACATCATGTAACACACAATACAATACACCCCCCCCCCCATGGATGAGCGACGACTCGCACGTTGTTTACAATGAACTAACTTTACTTCAGACCTCCACCCTGCCCACCCTCACGTCCCCTGGTACTCACAGACCTCCACCCTCACGTCCCCGGTCTTCCTGGGCAGCCTGAGGCCGTGGTGTTATCGGTCACATCTCTCTCTTCATCCACTGATACACCCTGCCATTAGCTCCACAACCATTAGCCCCCCTTAGCTTCCCGTCAGGCCAACGTGGGGTTTTGATGAACCAAACTGTTTACTTGACGTGATCCGGGCCTCTGCACTTTAACCGCTTTTTAGTTTTTTTACTATAATAATCATGGAATGTAATCATGCAATTATAGAGATGATATCAAATCATCTTTTATTTGATAGTGAAGGTCAATATTTGTTTTCTCTCTCTCTCTCTCTCTCTCTCTCTCTCTCTCTCTCTCTCTACCTCTCTCAGAATTAACGGGACAGCAGACTTCAAGGACCATAAGATCCAGGTGGCCAGCTACCTCATCTCCCTCAAGGTGGAGCCCTCGCCGGCCCTGTCACTCAACCTGTCTGGGTCGCCGCTCATTAAGATCGTTCTCACACATGTGCTGGTAAGC
>OOFB01034856.1:0-12817 GCA_900323305.1 Trachyrincus murrayi | reverse complement strand
GACGCTCTGTGGAGAGCCGCTGTTACACACGCCTAACTTCAAGCTCCCTTTTGTCTTGCAGGCCGATGCATCGAACAGGGGGCTGGGGGCCGTTTTGTCCCAGGAGGTGGAGGGCGTGGATCGTCCGGTGCTGTACCTCAGCCGGAAGCTCGTGGACCGAGAGGTGAGGTACAGCACGGTGGAAAAGGAGTGTCTGGCGATCAAGTGGGCGGTCGACGCCCTACGTTACTACCTCCTGGGGCGCTCATTCATGGATTTTCAAGCCATGATTGCACAGCCTTCCAGAAGTGCCTGAGTGCCTCAGATGCTAGCTTTATGCTCCTTACTTCTCTTGCCAGCTGTTTCCCTTGAAGCAATTGTCGAGCTGTTCCCTCTGCATACACATCTGACTCAGTTAGTATGTCAAAGAGTCCACCATAACCATAGAGCTTTCCAATGCTTGCAAGGTAAGCCATCGTGATATGCATACCTCATTGTGATCTTTCCTTGTAAGGGTGGGGGTTTGCTCCACAAGATCTGTTGCGTTTTGTTATAAATAGCTGTACAAGTCATATCATAGATCTGTATAGATGGTGGACAAATCTGAGGGTGATTCTTTTATGAAGGGCATGTAGAGTACACTGGCTACTAGACAAGCAGTGTCTGACGTGAAGGCATTGAATGCAGACCATGCAGGGACATGCTGCTGGTTCTCACTTAGGTTCCGGGCCAGCTTCCATACCAGATCTCTGTCCTCTGCTGCTTTAGAGACTGCTGTGTGCAGTGTGCAGTGCAGTCAGGTTTGGGAAGTTCGGGTGGTCTGGAGATTTTATGTATCTGTAATCAGAATTGAAATGAGAAGATAAGTGTTAAGCAGTCCACTTCTGCCGCCTAGTGGCAGCTAGTGGTCGGTTCTCCCTGTTTGTCTTGTCTATCTCTGTGTTATACCCCTACCTCTCATCGACCCAGCGTTCGAACCCCTCCAACACGCTACCGTGTTTTCTAAACTGGACCTCCGCAACGCTTATCACCTCATCCGAATCCGAGAGGGCGGTGTTGAATGCGGTCTTCCACTCATCGCCCTCTCGGCCACTTCGAATACCTGGTTATGCCCTTCGGCCTCACCAACGCCCCTGTGGTCTTCCAGGCACTTATTAACGACGTCCTCCGTGACATGCTGAACCAGTTTGTCTTTGTGTACCTGGATGACATTCTCATCTTCTCCCGGGACCTGAAAGAACACACCCAGCACGTCAGGTTAGTGCTCCAAAGGTTGCTGGAGAATAACCTTTTCGTTAAAGCGGAAAAATGCTAATTTCATGTAGACTGTCAGCTTTTTAGGCTACATTATCGAGCTGGGGCAGGTGAAGACCGACCCAGCCAAGATCCAGGCCGTAGCCGAGTGGCCAACCCCCTCTTCCCAGAAGCGGCTCCAGCTATTTCTTGGCTTTGCCAACTTCTACAGGATTTCAGCAGGGTCGTGGCACCGCTCACTCGACTCACCTCTACCCTCTCTCCATTCCGCTGGACTCCCGAGGCTGAGGTAGCCTTCCACGGCCTCAAGGACCTCTTCACATCCGCTCCCGTCCTGAGACACCCAGAAGGTTTGGCTCTCCTCCCGGGACCTGCCACAACAGGTCGAGTCCCGGAAGCTGGCCCCCTGATATGTGGGGCCCTTCGAGATCGACAAAATCATCAATCCAGCAGCGGTGAGACTCAACCTCCTTCTCTCAAAGTACATCCCACTTTTCATGTCTCCCTGTTGAAACCTGTCTCCTCCAGCCCTTTGTACCCTCCTTCCGACCACCCTCCACCCCCCCGGATCATCGATGACCATCCTGCCTATACGGTCAGTAAGATCATGGACATTCCCGAGGTCGGGGGTTCCAATACCTGGTGGATTGGGAGGGTTACGGCCCTGAGGAGCGCAGTTGGGTCCCTCGCTGCAACATCCTGGACCCTTCCCTCATCCGCGATTTACACCGGGAGCACCCCAACAAGCCTGGTTGGACGCTCAGAGGTGCCCGTTGAGGGGGGGGGTACTGTCACGGCCCCAGCCCGGGTCCTAGGCTTCCCTATGTATTTTCCTCCCCTGTCTGTCTCCGTGTTCTATGTCTATCCCCATGTGCTTGTGTTTCTGTGGGCGTGGCATCATTTCCTGGTCCTGCCTTCCCTCCACACCTGCTTCCCATCAATTCATCAACTCCCTACAGTATATCTACCCCGGCTCTCCAACTACTCTTTGCCAGATTGTTATTTACCCTGACTCTACTCTCTCTGTTACCCGCTTGTCTGATTACCATGCCCGTTGCCGATCTCCTGCCTGCCTGACTACCACGCCCGTTGCCGATCTCCTGCCTGCCTGACTACCACGCCCGCTGCCAATCTCCTGCCTGACTACCACGCATGTTGCTGAACCCCTGCCTGTCTGACTATCACGTTGGTTGCCGATTCCCATGTCTACCGGTCCCGCCCGGTTTACCTTTGCCACAAGATTCTGCTAATAAACCAGTGTTCAACGTACTTCATCGTTGTGGTCTGCTTTCTGGGTCCACCTAAACCTCACCTACCTTCAGTCGGCCAAGCGGCTGAACTCGCGGCAAGCTCGCTGGGCGTTATGTTTTGGCATATTTAATTTTAAGTTTACTTACCGCCCTGGTTCCCGAAACATCAAACCTGACGTGTTGTCTCGCGTCTTTACCGCGGAGGATGAGAACCCGGATCCGGTCCCCATTCTTCCACCCACCTGTTTTGTCGCTTCTGTCACCTGGGAGATTGAGTCTTTAATTAGACAGGCTCAGGTTCTCCATCCAGACCCCGGCACCGGGCCACTGTTCGCCCCTGATATCCGTTGAGAAGTCCTCCAGTGGGCACATTCCTCTCGCCTAACTTGTCACTCCGGTATCACCCGTACTCTTGTGTTCCTCCGGCAACAGTTTTGGTGGCCCACGTTGGAGGCTGATACGCGGTCGTTTATTGCAGCCTGTTCTGTTTGTGCTCGGAGTAAGACCTCATCAAAACCCCACTCCGGCCTTCTCCATCCCCTGCCTGTCCCCAGTCGCCCGTGGTCTCACATCGCATTGGATTTCGTCACTGGTCTTCCTCCTTCAAACGGTAAAACTACCATCCTTATCATCATAGATCGTTTTTTCGAAGGCTGCCCATTTTATCGCATTGCCCAAACTGCCCTCCTCGAGAGAAACCGCTGATTTATTAGTTGATAATGTTTTCCGCCTTCATCTCGCAAGTTTGGAGAGCGTTTTGCGGTGCTCTGGGGGCCACTGTTAGTTTGTTCTCCAGTTATCATCCCCAATCGATGATAACTGTCTGAGCAGTTTGAGCGGGCCAACCAGGAGTTGGAGGCTGCACTCCGCTATCTAACAATGAGTAATCAGTCTACCTGCAGTTCCCAGCTGTCCTGGGTAGAATATGCTCACAACTCACTTATTAATTCCTCGTCTGGTTTATCCCCCTTTCTCTGCACTCTGGGTTACCAACCTCCCTTATTCCCAGCTCAGGAGGGAGGGATAGCGGTACCTTCTGTCCAGGCTCATATGCGCTGCTGCCGTTGTACCTGGAAGCGCGCCCGTACCGCGCTACTCTGCGCTTCCACTCGCTCACAGACCCAGGCTAATCGCCGCCGTACACCAGCCCCTACGTACTCTCCGGGACAGAAGGTATGGTTGTCGGCTAAGGACCTACTGTTAAAGGTAGCTTCTAGGAAGCTGGCGCCCCGCATCGTCGGTCCATTTGAAGTAGAGGCTATTATTAACCCTTGTGCGGTCAGACTAAAACTTCCCCCCTCCCTTCGTGTTTATCCTACGTTTTGCAACTTAAGCCCGTCTCCTCCAGCCCCCTGTCCCCCCCTGCACCCGCTCCCCCGCCTCCGCGGATGATCGACGATCACTCTGCTTATACGGTCCATAAACTTCTAGACGTGCGCCGCCATGGACGGGGGTATCAGTACCTAGTGGATTGGGAGGGGTACGGACCAGAGGAACGCTCGTGGATCCCTCGCGCCCAGATTCTAGATCCGTCCTTGATCCAGGACTTTAATAGAGATCACCCTATGGGCTCTAGGCGTACGCCAGGTGGCGTCCATAGAGGGGGGGGTACTGTTACGCAGTCCACTTCTGCCACCTAGTAGCAGCTAGTGGTCGGTTCTCCCTGTTTGTCTTGTCTGTCTTTGTGTTATATGTGTTGGTGGGCGTGTCGGCAGGTTCCTGCTCCTCCCTGATGTCGTCATCCCAATCACCTCACCTGATCTACGGTTGCACACCTGTGGCCCATCAACCAATTACCATGCAGTACTTAAACCATGTTCTTTCATCCACTCTCTCTCTGATTACCCTAGCCTTGTCACTCTGTTACCTTGCTTGTTTGATTACCTCGCCTGTTACCGAACCTCTGCCTGTCTGATTACCACGCCTGTTGTTGAAACCTGCCTGTCTGACTACCTCGCCTGTTGCCGAACCATGCTTGTCTGACTACCTCGCCTGTTGCCGAACCCTTGCCTGTCTGACTACCTCGCCTGTTGCCGAACCCGTGCTCGTCTGACTACCACGCCTGTTGCCAAACCCCTGCTCGTCTGACTACCACGCCTGTTGCCGTACCCCTGCCTGTCTTCTGGTTCTACTCGATCTTCCTGGTTGTATCCACCTGCTTGTTGTATATACAAATCAGAAGATCTGCCCTGCTTCTCCGTACCCTTAAACGACATTAAAAACCAGTGTCATTGATCTACGTCTCCGGTGTACTGCTTTGGGGTTGGTCATATGCATTAAATGTCAAATCAGAACACAACATACATTCATACCCCCCACCCACCCATTATTTTCTTGTATTTCATGTGACTGAGCAAATACTTATAACATGAAAACAGATTAAATCAAACAAAAAAGAATGCACAAAATGTACCTGTGAAGTTTATCTCCATTCAAGTCAAATGTGTTTAAGGTGGTGAGAGACCTCTCTGGGACCCGTGCTAGGCATGTATCTTCTGTGGAGACATGGCCTCTTCTGTATACAACAAATGCCATAGCATGGGTTATATGCTTCCCATCCAGAGTGTCCTCATTTTGATCAAAGTTGTCGATGGCTGCATCAACAATTCCGTGTTCAGAGACTCCAGTGAGGCCAGTTGGGATGTAGACACCACTCTCTGTCCTTGATATCTGGTCTGCTGTCACAGATGTGAGGACCTGCCTAACCTCTGTATAGGAAACACAGTGCCCCAGTGCACTGAGCTCATTGATGAGTGTCCTACTACCAAACTCATGATGAATCAAAATGGCAAGTCCCAGTGGGATTGGCGTATGGATGTGACAGCACTGTGCAATGAGATCCTGGCAGATTGCGATCACAGACAGATTGACTTTCAAAGTTGGTTCCTCATCACATGTTTGGTAATGTTTGTAGGCAATTGAATCAACATACCAGTTTACGAAGTCATACAGGATGTTGGGTACATACTTGCTGCATTGGAGATGTGACAGCCGATCACTGCTGACATATAATTGACGGTCATGTTCAACCTGCTCCATGCTTTTCCTCAATATGTCTGCAGCCCTGTGTAATATTTCGGTTTCAGAGAGACTCGTCTGTGGAAGTGTTGTCTCACAGTCTTCTGTTTTTTCTGTGAGTTGGGCAGCTTCCCTTGTTGTCCTTGTAATGCTGTATGAGCTTTTCCTTCAGTTTCCAGGATCTATATGTCTTGTGTTGGACAGTGGTCTCATCTTCTTCCTCAGAAAGGGTCTTCAGTATGTCATCATAACTATCAGTCAAAGAGTTTAGAGTCATCACTTTCATATCTTCAGACAATACTGTTTTATCAATGTCTTGTCATAGATATTGGTCTGCTTTTCTGATTATTTTCTTCATCTGGTAGCTGCTATATTTCGTTTAGAAATGTAGTGTGCAAGGAACCTTCTATGATATTTGGCATCATACGCAAAGAGATCTGCGTATGAAAGCAGCCGAAGATGTACAACTTTTTCGAGCCTTTCTGATGCTGCATGAAGAACCTTGTCTCTGGTAGTCTTGCCTGTACCAGTGATACTGGCTGTCAGATGTTCTGGTCTAGTACTGGCCTTCCCACAAATGTTTGTTTCCCACAATAAATGATGTATCAACCATATTCAGTCTTCTTGATGACACTGGTGCAGATATGCTGTCACTCTCAACATTTGCAACTTGCTGCTCACGGATGTTGGTCTTACTGGAGAAGTTAGCTCTACATGATACATGATATGATACCTTTATTTTGGAGGAAAGTATGTCATCTGTATAAGGAGACAGGGTTTTATGAACATCATCACCTCTCTGCTGAGCAACATTAAGTATGCTTTGGAGGCCTTCTACTCTGGGCTTTTTGACGTAGGGATCTTGTTTCTTGCCTTTTTCGAAATGTTTGCCACAGATGATAGAGATTTGGATCCAATTCAAGACACTAGTACAAATGAAAAATATATATTTTAGAATTAGTATTTTCATACACACGTAATAAAATGTTGAATTGCACATGTATGGTACACTATTGTTAGCAGTAAGAATTGTATTAATCGTAGCTTACTCAGTGGGTTAAGTACTTGTTACTAGTTATGCTAAGCTATTTAGCTACTTAGATTGGGTTAGGTCACTCTCAGCCTTTTCACACCACATAATATTTGCAATTATTTACTTGTCAGTTTATGAAGATATCCATGAAGACAATGATACAACTATAGCTACAGTTGGATCCAACCGGTAGCCTAACAGTTGCCAAGTGTTTTACATTAGATCAACTCAAACATAGTTGATTCAATTGATTGATTTGCTGTAAGGATGAGCATCAGCTGAGTGGAGCTTGATTTCCCTCAGCCAGGCAAGCTAAATCAATCACATATTAGTACGTTTTTCTTTGCAGTAATGTTGCCTCCCTTGCTTGGAGGTCAGGGAGGGCGGTCCTTAATCCTGCCTGTCTGTAGTCTTATGTTAAGAATAGAAGAGGCACACAAGATGAGCTGGTGTTGACTTCACGGCAGGAGGATTTATTCTACCTCTTTTCTCAGACACACAAAAATATACTTCAGGTATAAAACAATTAATTATGTCAATGTTTCATTATGTCAATGTTTTATTTTGATTTGTTTGGGACACCATATGTTTAGTGATGTAACTCCCTCACTGTTCAGAATGACCATGTGTTGATACTGTGCATATGACAAATAAATCACTTTGACTTTTACTTTGAAAGGAGGAACATGGCCTTGCTCTGGGTCTGGATGCTGGTTGCTGACATTCCCCAACTGGGGTCTGCAATGGCTAGGTGACCAGCCATCAGGAAATGGAGTGGCATCCGTGATATGTGATATTGCTGGATTCAGTACAACCCAACCTTTCCAAAAAGCCCTCATCTGTGTTTCTATGAAAATCCTTACTACAAAGTAAATTACATTCTGCATAGATTTTTTACATTTCCGTTTATTTTAGGTATGTTCATAGGTCTATATTTCCTGCATGTATTAAGATATTCACATCCACATTCACATTTTCTATTAGGTTCAGTAACTTTCTGACTGGTAGCATGTCAAGTTTGAAAGCTCTCAGAGCTTGTATTATTAATCTACATGAGTTTATATGTCTCAACTCTCATACGGCCAGGCTATATTTTGGTTCTTTTTTTAGTTTCAGTTGGCTTGTTGACTTGGCTGTTCGGACGTTGCCATCCACGCATTCCTGTGCTAGCTTCTCCTTTCGAGATAAGGTATCTGCTCATTGTCTTTACTTTTTAGGTCTTTACTTTGGTTAGGTTTAGGATTTCTGGCATGGCAGAAAGCCCTTAGGCAAATTTCTCTCATGTGCGAAACGAGCCGTTCATTTCTCAGTAAGTTCGTTTGAGCTCTCAGTCAGTTGCAAGCAAACGTGATTCATTCGCAGGGATACACTCACTGATTCAAGTCATTCGTTCGCAGGAGGAATGGGGTGTGTTCAAGGCAGCAAACACACAGCTGATTCCGGGTTGCTAACATTTAGCTGCAATGATTCAACAACATTGGTCTTGGACTGCAATCCAGATATATTACATTATCTAGATTGATATTATACGCATAGGCCAACATTTTATGTTATTGTGCGCAGTGCCGCGTATGCGCACACACACACACACATAACGTTATTATTATTTTTTATAAGAGGACCGCTATAAGGATACACTCACTGAACGGAGCGTGTGTGTGTGTGTCGCTGCTAGTCTGTATATGATAAACAAAAAACATAAACAATATGAGATATTTTCAGAGTACAAGGCAGTCTCAACACGGCCATTTTTCCGCTTTAGGCTACATGAACAATCACCCCTATGGTGATTGTAACCTTAAGACCAGGCAGCAGCTAGCTTATCACTCAAGCCCTGAGTGATAGGCTGAGTCGCTCAAGCCCACCCCTCTCCCTCCATCTCATGTCTTGAAGTCTCGAAGTAGGAAGTAGTACCAAATATTTTATTCAATAATTAGGTGTCGCAAAAATATGCATGCTGTACATAATAAGGTAGGACTTTGTTATAGTAGTTTTCAGTTTGCAAACGATATCTTTGGCCAACTAAATTCTCAGCTCACTGGCTTCACAAATGAACGACCGTTCTCAGTTTCTCTAGTTAGCAAGCTGAACTGAATGTTCGGCGGTGTTTCAGTTCAGTGAGTGGGACTATGCAGTCGGAGGCACTGAACGATTCAGTGAACACATTTTTGAAACAAATCTTGATGAGCTGCGGCTCAAAACATTCTGGCTTTTTGGACTGTGTGACGAGGCGGCACTCACATATGTGGGCTGACAGCACTGCAGACGGTGCTACGGCATGAAAGCCGAGAGACACCAGTGTGCATTGTGTGTACATATGTATGTGTGGACATTGTAGCATGTTATATTCTGTGTTCACCATTCACTACCTGGTCACCAAGCACTTTCTCAAAATGTCAGTAATAATAATAGTAATAGTCAAGAATCAAGAATCGCTCAACTCACTGTTTATTTGTAGCCGGCACAATTTGCAGTTTAAGTAGGGGCATCGTGACTATTTACATCCGTGATAATCTCTGTACATCAGTTCATAATATGCATTATTCATGTCCAACCATAGCATTCAGTAACCGCTAGCAGTAATCAGTAATCAATAAAGCAACTTCAGTCCTTCATACTCACCGCAGTTCTCCCACGTTTAAGGGCCGGATTAGTTTATTTATGTCATGTGATTGCACCGGGTCAGGCCATTATCATTTCATTTAAGGGGGTATTTTCTATTTTTGGTACAAATGTGTATGTATGTAGGTCTCTGCTAAATGAATCAAGTTGTAGTAGATTTACATGCTCTAGTAGTTATATATTATATATTATTTGTGAGTTTTGGCTGTTTAAGTGTTGCTGTTATTAATCGATTTCTATATTATTGTGGTTTGGCTTATGGGTGGAGCTAGGCAATGGATAGCCTTAAGGCCTATGTCATTGTTCAGGGGATTGGATAGGAGAAGGCTAGATATAGTCTTGTGGGTAGCTATGCCCAGGGTTACATGCTTGTAAACGACCTTTGTTATGTTAGTTACGTGTGTCTTCTAGTATCGTCTATGTGTAATCTATTGCAGCATTTTTAATAAACAGTAAACATCAACCGCAATTTGACCGCACGACCACGGTAACCTACAACAGACTGTACTGCAAATCTTCGGTCAACGTAGCAGCAGTGAGCGGCACGATGTCCGTGTCCAGATCAACGAGGAGAGTTGAAATGATAGTAACTTTATGCAAATTAGCGGCGTCTGCGCTGAAGCAGCAACCAATAGCAGAGCTGGATTGTATTCTCTCCAGCACTAGTCTTTTTGTCGACTGGGACACAAACAGAGACACAAACCCATTTCTGTTTGTTGTATTGTGTACTGAGAGCGAAGAACTAGGTCAAATTCCTTGTGTGTGGTAACATACTAGGCAAATAATGTGATTCTGATTTGATTATTAGATTAGATTCAACTTTGATTCAATTATGTTGCCACAACAGCTGAAATTGTTGTTATTGTTGTTGCAAATATGATTTGCTTACTAAATAATAAACAGGGGAAACGTGGAAAACAGTTCATTTGATCCTGGTTTCTGGGCTGCCGAGAGCTCTACAACAAACTTGATATTGGGCACAATCGAACATGGTGTCTGCAGCGCTGCTTGAATGATCCACCTCCTGGTGACGGCTGGCAGCGAGCAGCCAGTGGCCAGAGTGCCCACAGGTGTACATTTTATGTTTTAAGCAGGCACTGTGTTTCCATATGCTGCTGGAAGCCAAGCTATCCATGTTGTTTACTGTACCGAACCATGACCTGTATTTTCTTTTATCATCACCCAGATTGGAGGTCGTTTTGGAAACTGGGGCTGTCATTTTTAGCATCACGTGGGACATGGCCCCCATATTTAGGAGGACGTAGATTATTTATGTTGGTTGTGATGCAAAACTACGGTGGAGTAAGTTAAGAGATTAAATCAAGCTTTGTTTAGTAACAGAAACAGTGGACGAAATATCTTTTGGTTGTAATAAAAGTACATTGTTCTCAAAGCACAGTTTTTGTTTTGCTTCATGGAGGAATAGTTTTTGTGGAATGTTACCATTGAGAGCCAGGGGAACTACGGCTGAGTGCTATAGTAACAGTAGCTTCCAACTACAGTTTGGGGCTACAGGCTGAAGACTCTTCCAAAATGTCTTCGGGAAGAGGTCACGTCCAGCCGCCTGTAAACAGGAACCCTTACTTTATTACCAGAAATTAAAACGTGGATTTCTGGTGGAGGAAGTTTCAATAATCCACAGGAAGTGGTGCCTTCAGAAAGGAGATGAACCAAATGGGAGACGGGTGGACAAACTTAAAAGTTTGCTGAGGTTGGAAGCCACAGAGTCTCTTAGGGAGTGTGAGAGGCAGACCAAGATCGCAGTAAGAAGTACATTGGTACACCTAAAACAGCAATGTTCAGAGTCACCCCTGTCAGAACTGCGATCAAAATGACCACAGAACTGCAGGAACAATTTACAGTTCTCAACATCAAAATAATATGATGTAATGCAGCAGATGATAGGAAGACAGCCAGAATAAGAGCGTTGCTTTTATCCACGATATTGGCCGGCCGACGGGGGGGGGGGGGGCGGCAATGCCAGCCTGATAAATAAATAAAAAAAATTGCCAGACTTGCGCGGGCCATAGAAAAATTCAGGCGGGCCGTATCTGGCCCGCGGGCCGCTAGTTGAATAGACCTGCTTTACGCCTTTCCTTTCCGCTTAATATACGATTTTCCTTTCTACTTAATATTCACCTATCTTTCTGTTACATAGTATTAAAGTGTCTTAAATCTAAGAGGTGATCACATTCCAATCATGTTGGGCAGATGCTTTCTTGGGAGAGAGACAGAGACAGTGAAGATGTGGGGGAGAAAGGGAAAAAAAAGAAATTGAAAGACAGACAATAGGGACTCAATGGACAAACTCAGCATCATCACAGAGGTTTTAAAGGTTTGTATGTCTCACCAGAGCATTACTCCTGGTAGTGACACAGATTTAAACATTAGACCTTATTGAGGTATGAGGTATTCACAAAAGTAATAAAGGATTCATATGATTATGAAATGATCAGGGTTGTGTGACTGATAAAGTTTAGTACAACATATGTCAAACAGTAGCCACTGTTCTTAGTAACTGGTCTTTACAGTACAATCAAGTTCATGAAGCTACTACCTGTCCCCCCCTGGGTACAGGCTTATGTACAGTTTTTTATCATGGTTGGGAATGTTGGGAATAAGTTATCTTCCCATGCAATTCGCTTTCTGTGTTGGCGTCTAATTTTTAGTTATGTGCTTGCATTACATTTATGTTTATCCGGAATAGTATCTGGTTATATACTTGACTATATCTATCAGGGTTACATACTTGGATACCTTTGTCTGGATTAATATCCAACATCCCCCCCTTTGGGGCTTGCAAAGCCCCACAACTTTGATTATCGACAGTTGATAGGAGAGAAATTTTGCATGAAAGTTATCCCGATAGCTTACATGATATGGCATTAATGAACTAAAAAGTGTGCACGATAACATAATGATTCACACAACCTGTAAATACATACATACACAATACAGAAAACAAAACCTTCATATGTTTTACTATTAAATCATTGTACAGAGTCAGTTACCAACCGCCCTGGAACTTGAAACCTTCTACCACTCATAACCTACTTATGAGGTAAAACATAGTCATCTTCTTAACAACAGTCAGACACACAAGCAATGCAGTAAATATCAGTTTAGAGCCATGCAGTGGAGTAAATGGGTGTCTTTTGAAATACATACAATACACTTTATATATGTGTATAGCAAACAATAATATCAACCATGATTATAAGCCATTAACTTTAATACCCTTCTTAATCAACAGATGATGCAGTCAGAATCATATAACCATACCCCTAAAGACGTTGAGTTCTCCCTGCTTCACTGGTGTTAAGACTGTTGCAGTTCTATACACTGCAACCCCTCACTCTCCAGACTTCACTCATTGTCACGGGATGATTACATGATCTGAGGGTGCATAATCATCCGGATGAGCCATTCGAGTTACAATGATGAATTTCCTCCTCGGAGGGGGTGGGCTTTCTTCTGGGGGCATTGATAGGTTATTGTCCATGGTTGTCCATGGTTTGGGGCAAATAGTCCAGGGTGGGAAACATGCTATAGGCTGTCAGGGCAATTTGGCTAGAGACTGAGCTGGCGATGGATCGAACTACCAAACTCCTAACACAGGGGATAATACAACAACCACATTAAGCCAACAACGCAATGCCGA
>OOFB01034852.1:3036-14834 GCA_900323305.1 Trachyrincus murrayi | reverse complement strand
TTTTGGTGTTGGTGCAGGATAATGTAGTGGCTAACCCCTACCTGCTCCTTAATGACCTGTCTCTGTACTGTCTAACCCCTACCTGCTCCTTAATGACCTGTCTCTGTACTGTCTAACTCCTACCTGATCCTTAATGACCTGTCTCTTTATCTACAATGTTCGTCTCTCTGCTGTAGGTGGGGGGAGACCAACGAGACCCGCCCCCAAGACCCCTCCAGAGCCCATGTCCAATCAGAACACTGCTCCAGCCGCCACTCACACAAAGGAGCCAATCAGATGCCTGGCTGCCAAGGTACAACTATCTAGGCACACACACCCATATGGATTCATTACTAAAACACACACACACACACACACACACACACACACACACAGCGGTAGGATCTGTTTCTGGAGGAGGATAGTTTGATAGATGATCAATACTTTATAGTAGAGGAGAGTTTGATATATGATCAATACTTTATAGTAGAGGAGAGTTTGTAGATGATAGATGATCAATACTGTAGCAATCACTCCTGCTACACGCCACCTAGGTGGCTTTTCTGGGCATCTCCAACACCAGGACACAGGTAGATGGTGTGTTTAACCGGTTTATTGCAGGGTTGAGAAATGGTTTGCTGGCACAGCAGGTGGTACGTGCCGATATGTCTGCGCTCCTCTCGAGTGTGTGTGGTGATGGCTGGTTTAACTTGTGGGCCTTGATCACTCATCCACCACAGGTGTGCAGCCTCACCCAGCCCTCACAGACATACATACACTTAATATCTTCACAGACATACTCTACAAAAAAAAAACTTCCTCTGCCATGGATTAGAATACATGAGATAAAGACAATAAATAAGTAAGTGGACCTGTAACAGTAAACAGTTGGAACGGATGAAAGTGGTAAAATAATTAATTATCTTATAAATATCTTAAATAGACATCATGAAGACAGCAGCAGTCACTAATATCTAATAAAAAGACACCTGTTTAGTAAGATGATGAGGATGGAATAAAACATCTCTTAAAGATGTGTGCCGTGGGTACCCTATATCGTCTTCCTGAAGGGAGTTTCTCAAATTAATTAACCAAAGGATGTGAAGGGTCCTGAACTATTAATGTTGCTTTCCTCCACAGCTCCACCAGCTGTCTCTGGGGGTTCTGTAGAATCGTGCTGACTGTATTCACTATTTTTGTGAGCTTGCTTTTGCTCCTAGTCCCTAAATTTCCATGTAGTAGGAAATTATACTTTCCATTAGACTGGTGTATACCATCCTCAGGACTTCTTTGCGCACGTCAAAGCTATTTAATTGCCTTGAAAGAAACAATCTTCTTAGAAATGTAGTCTGAGTGCTCATTAAAATTCAAGTTGGTGTCTAAAATCATTCCTAAATATTTAAAACTACCATCTCTACAGCTTGGCCCTCAGTTGTAATTGGCTGACACATTGTTGACTGTTCCTTGGTCTTGTTAGCGTTTATAAGCTAAGCACTCTCTGGACACCATGTTAATAGATTGTTGATGTGATTAATGTAGGAACTCTCTAATTCACCATTACCCTTAAACATTAAACCCACCATTGCCATGGCATCTGCATACTTAGAAAGACAAAAGTTGCTGTCATAAATCTGCATTTCATTTATATACATAGAAAAAAGTGCAGGAGATAAAACACAACATTGGGGCCCAGTATTCACAATGGTTTCATCAGACAGGAGCATGGTACAGAGACTCTTTGGGGCGGTCAGATAAATAGTCTTTGATCCACAGTGCAAGGTGTCCATTGGTATCAAGTTTGAAAAGTCAATTCAATAAAAAATTGTCCTGATTGTATTAAAAGCTGAACTAAAATCTGCTGGATGTGTTTGGTAACCATGTGCAGTAGTGGTAATGTAGCATCCCCAGTACCTCTCTGAGCTTTATGGGCAGATTGGAGGTTGTCAAGCTGACCATGGGGATGGTATCTTATGCATAAGATGCATCTGGGCCTGGAGCTTTGTGTGGCCTTATCTGTCGAGGATGTCCCCATGAGGAGTCAAACCTACGGTACAGCTTGTTACACAGTATCTGTGGGTAGGTAGTGTTTCCGAGCCTCTCTGTTTGTATTGTATTGACACTGCTCCATGCTTTCTTTGCATCGCCAGTAATACATTGTTTCTCCATTTTGTGTCTACACTGTTGTCTGGATCTTTTAATTATCCCACCAAGTTCAGCCAGTGGGATGGTTTGCAGGTGATAGATAATCAATACTTTATAGTAGAGGATAGATGGATAGGTGATAGATGATCAATAGTTTGTTGACTGATGCGTTATGATGATGAGGGTCTTGAGAACAGCCTGCATCCCAGAGACGTGACACGGAAGACTTTCTCACTCGCTTGGCCTCAATAGCCGTTACCATGGGAACAGGTTGGACCACTCTGTGATGGATAACATGTGGATGTCTCATCTCAAGCGTTGCCATGGCGCCCAGCGCAATCACAGAAAAAAATGCTTGTTGTTTATTTACATATGGAGGGCTTTCTGGAATATCGTATTGTTTGCTTCGCGTTGGAAAAACAACCTTAATTAAAATGTTAACTCAGACTTTCATTAAAAAGTTGACTCAAAGACTTTAATTAAAACCTTGAAAAACCTTTCTAGCCACGCATGCAGATCTCTCTTCCCTTCCAAACTTTCTCTAAATGCAGGTTCAGTCATTCATGTTGACAGCTGTTACGTATACTTAAAGCTAAAAAAGTAAATATTCCCCTATGATGTATATTATTGGAGGACTGAGAATAAGCCACGTAAACTAACTAGTTTCAGCCTGTATAGTCTGGTCTCAGGTCGTGGAACGTGTGTGTGTGTGTGTGTGTGTCGAGACCCATCTGTATGATTGCTGTGCCTCAACACATCATCTCAGTGTTCCTCTTGAGTGCGTACCGTAGCAGTGTGTGAGGCACAATGAACAATGCAGTTGTTAAAACTAGGAGATGAAACTAGGTCATGACACGATTACTCTCATTCCATCCATGTTCCTAACTTTCGACACAGCTGCTGTCTCATGAGCCTAAATCATTGTATTCATTCTTCTCTTCCTCCTCCATCCTCTTTGTCTCTCTCCTCCTGTCAGGTGGTAGCCTACCACTTCTGCCAGGCAGACAACACCTACACGTGTCTGGTTCCAGAGTTTGTCCACAGCGTGTCGGCCCTGCTGGCCAGAGCGCCACAGCTCAGCGCCTACCGCCAGCTACTGCTGCAGGAGCCACAGCTGCAGAGTGTTCTCAGCCTGCGATGCTGCGTCCAAGACCCAACCACCGCCTTCCGTAGGGGGGTCCTGGACCCCCTCATCAGCCTGCACAAAGGTAACACACACACACACACACACACACACACACACACACACACACACACACACCACACACCACACACACACACACACACACACACCTCCTCCCTTCCCTTCCAGAGGGTAAGCTTCCAGAGGAGGACTACATCATCTTGGTGGACAGCCTGAATGAGGCAGAGTTCCACAAGCCGGACTACGGAGACACCATTGCCTCCTTCATCACCAGCATCACGTCCAGGTTCCCTCCCTGGCTCAAGATGGTGGTGACCGTCCGCACCGCCCTGGTGGTGAGTACACCCACTTCCTGTTGTTTCAGCACATAGAGTGATGGGGTAGGTGTAGGTGTGACAGGGCAGTACATGGTGAGGCTCCAGTTTGCTATTTGATGAACATGTTCCACTGGTCCTCAACACAAACAGGCTGCAGTAATACACCACAGAGTATTATCAGGGACACCAACACGGTTTAAACAAACAGGTCTTTACTAAATACAGGCTGCAGTAATACTCCACAGAGTATTATCAGGGACACCAACACAGTTTAAACAAAAAGGTCTTCATTAAAATTCTTCAAGACAAAAAGATAACAAAGGTAACAAGCCAAAAAGCTGGCAGATCTCTCGAAAGTAAAACAAAAAGGCGACCAATAACTAAGACACTTTACTAGCCCGGGTTAGCTGCAGGACAATCAGACAAATGGCAAACAAAACTGAAGGCTTAAATACACAGGAGGGAACAATTAACAATCAACACAGGTGGGACACAATCAAGACTAACGAGCTAAAGAATAACTGAGGACATCTAGAGGAAGAAACAGAAACTACGCAAAGACAAACTATTCAAACTGTGACCAATATTAATGATATTTATATAATATAATATACCATGTTATATAATATAGATAATATTTATATAATATAATATACCATGTTATATAATATAAATGATATTTATATAATATAATATACCATGTTATATAATAAAAATGATATTTGATATGATATAATATAACATGTTATATAATATAAATGATATTTATATAATATAATATGTTATATAATATAATGTTATATAATATAATATATAATATGTTATATAATATAATATAATATAATATATATAACATTGAAATAATATAATGATATTTGACATGATATAATAATATGATATAACACTACAGGACATCACCACCCCCCTCCCCTTCGCGGGCATCTCTCTGGACATCCTGCCAGACAGCAGTGACCTCGGAGCCGACCTCAGTGACTACATCCACTTCCGGGTCGGCCACAGCAGCCACGTGGCCGCCAACGTCACCACGGCGACGGGCTCGGCCCCGGACCCCCTGCTGCTCAGCAAGTTCAGCAGCCAGCTGTCGGGGCGCAGCCACGGGGGGTCTCTCCTCTACCTGCAGCTGACCCTTGACCTCTTCCACCACCAACACCTCACCCTGAAGGGGGGGAACTACCGCGTAGTACCTGTCTCTCTCTCAGAGGTCAGAGGTCAAATATTACCATATCATAATAACAATAATAAATGGTCTTCTGATCGTCATGTGATGATAATAGTGAGGGTCATGTGACCGTCATGTGGCCGTCACGGGCGAGGGTTGGGTGTTGACCTGTGACCCGGTCCCCAGGTGTACCTACTGATGTGTCGCGCTGCCTTCCCGGAGGCAGGTGAGTTTGAGAAGGTGTCCCCCCTGCTGAGCATCGCCCTGGCCTCCCTGCACCCGCTCTCCGACCAGCAGATGTTCAGAGCTCTGAACGCAGGCAGCGTCCAGGGACAGCTGGGCTGGGAGGAGCTGCAGCACCGCCTGGACAGACTGAACGGCTTCATGGTACCATGCAGCATACTATCATATATAATATATATATATATATTATATCATACTATCATATATCATATATATACAGAATATATACCATCTAGAATACCATGCAGCATACTATCATATATTATATATATATATATATTATACTATCATATATAATATATATATATATATTATATCATACTATCATATATCATATATATACAGAATATATACCATCTAGAATACCATGCAGCATACTATCATTATATATATATATATATATATACCATCTAGAATACTATGAATATCATATCATATAATATATATATATATATATATACCATCTGGAATACCATGAATATCATATCATATTATATATATATATATATATATATATATATATATATATATATATATACCATCTAGAATACCATGCATCATACTATCATATATTATATATATACAGTATATATACCATCTAGAATACCATGCATATCATATCATATATAATATATATATACCATATAGAATATCATGCATATCATATCATATCATACTATCATATATAATATATATATATTATATATATACTATCTAGAATACCATGCATATCATATCATATCATACTATCATATATAATATATATATCATATATACCATCTAGAATACCATGCATCACACAATCATATATAATATATATATATATATATACCATCTAGAATACATCATACATCATGCTATCATATACAGATATCATATATGTAGCATATATCATATTAGAATATCTGAATATATCTGTATATATATATATATATATATATATTAATATAAATATATAAGTGAAATGTATCCAGTCGGCCGACCTGCTAAATGGTTGGAGGAGATGACGTTGTGGTTGCTGTGTGCGTGTGTGTGTGTGTGTGTGTGTGTGTGTGTGTAGGTGAAGCGTAGAGACGGGACCCGCATGCTCTGCCACCCGTCCTTCAGGGAGTGGTTGGTCTGGCGTGCCGACGGGGAGAGCAACGACTTCCTGTGTGACCCCAGGTCAGTCTAGAGGTCAAAGGTCACACACTACATGATGTAATATCTCAGTCTCCATGATGATCTGGTTATCTGATCAACAAGGATATCAGGCATGAATAATCTGTGTGTGTGTGTGTGTGTGTGTGTGTGTGTGTGTGTAGGAGCGGCCATGCTCTGCTGGCCTTCATGTTTTCTAGACAGGAGGGGAAGTTGAACAGACAGCAGACGATGGAATTAGGACATCACATCCTAAAAGCACACATCTTTAAGGTAAGGTATCACATCCTTATAACACATCCTTAAGGTACTGTATCACATCCTTAAGGTAAAGTATCACATCTTTAAGGTACAGTATCACATCCTTAAGGTAAGGTATCACATCTTTAAGGTACAGTATCACATCCTTAAGGTAAGGTATCACATCTTTAAGGTAAGGTATCACATCTTTAAGGTAAGGTATCACATCTTTAAGGTAAGGTATCACATCTTTAAGGTAAGGTATCACGTCTTTAAGGTAAGGTATCACGTCTTTAAGGTAAGGTATCACATATTTAAGGTAAGTTATCACGTCTTTAAGGTAAGGTATCACATCCTTAAGGTAAGGTATCATATCTTTAAGGTAAGGTATCACATCTTTAAGGTAAGGTATCACATCTTTAAGGTAAGGGGTCACATCCTTTAGGTAAGGTATCATATCTTTAAGGTAAGGTATCACATCGTTAAGCTAACAGAAGCTGCAGCTGTCTCTGCCAAATAAATGGTTTTGACGACAGTAGAAAGGCTGGTGATTATTTTAGCTGTGAAGCACCACTCTCTCTTTCTTCTCACCCCTTCTCTCTCTCTCTCTCTCTCTCTCCCACTCTCTCTCTCTCTCTCTCTCTCTCTCTCCCCCTCCCCCCAGGGCCTCAGTAAGCGGTCAGGTCTGTCCTCCAGTCTCCTGCAGGGTCTCTGGGTTAACTGCAGTACAGACAACCTGTCAGCTGCCCTAGGCTCCCTCAGGAACCTCTACACCCCAAACATCAAGGTACACACACACTAACACACACACACACACACACACACACTAACACACACACAAAAATACACACATACACACACACACTAACACAGATTAACAACCTGTATATACACACCTTCTCTTGCTCTACAGGTGAGTCGTCTGCTGATCATGGGTGGGGCCAACGTCACCTGGAGTACAGAGGTCCATGGCCACGCCCCCATCCTGGGGGTCCACACCCACCTGGGTCACCTGGAGATGGTCTCTCTGCTGCTGGAGACGGGGGCTCCGGTGGACGGGCCCAGCGATGCGGGCCTCACCCCTCTCTGTCTGGCTGCGGCGGCCGGCCACGGAGCCCTGGTCAGCCTGCTCTGCAAGAGAGGAGCCAAGGTCAGGGTTAGGGTTAGGGTTAGGGTACGGCTCATTAACACCATGGATGGGCTGTCACGCGGGGAGCTGTGATATTATCCTCAGGGAAACTCAGTCACTCTGAACTAAACTGCTTTAAAATAGATCCAATATGTTCAACAGCAGTGTAAACCCAGTGTAAACCCAGTGTAAACCTAGTATAAACCTAGTGTAAACCTAGTGTAAACATAGTGTAAACCAAGTGTTTTCCTCTGTGTTCCAGCTGCAGCATGCTGATAAGAGTGGTCAGTGTGCTCTGGTCCACGCGGCACTGAAGGGCCACACTGAGGTCCTTAGAATCCTGCTGCAGCAGGCCTGGGGCCCCCAGCAGCCCACCGGGCCCCAGGCAGAGACCGCCCCCCAGACGGAGACTGGCCCCCAAACAGAGAGCAGCGGGGTCGGTGGTGATGGAAGGAAACAGGCGGCTCAGCGGGCCCTCACCGCTGCCTCCGGTGCTGGACACACTCAGGTTAGAGTCCTACTGAGACTAGATGATCTGGATCCATCTGGATCTACCTGGATCTACCTGGATCTATCTGGAGCTATCTGGATCCGTCTGGATCCGTCTGGATCTATCTGGATCTATCTGGATCTATCTGGATCAGGTCAAGGTCCTGGACCAGAATAGTTCAGAATCGTAGGCCATTTTCACAAGCCCCACCATGTAGTGTGTTCTAATTCAATCCTGGTACGGTTGAACCCGGGGTCTGGGATTTCTGACCAATAACAATGACTTCTGCTCCTTCCTCCACACCCCTCAGAAAAACATACTTGTTTATTTGGTCCACTTAAATGTGTGCACTGTGAAGCCGAACCAGACTAAATAGAAAACAAACCAAAAGTAGCAATTTCATTCTGATGTTGACTAGCATCACAATGTTGACAGCGTTTTTATGCTATCATTGACTTATGGTATTTTATGATGAATGTTAAGGCAATATTAAATAAAATATGATCACAGTATTTATAGGAAATGTATTTGCACTATAAGTATATCGTAATGTCTCATGAAGTCCAAAGACCAACTGTGGTTTGTTCAATTCACGTGTACAATAATGTGAAGTATGATATCCTACCACGATGTAGTGCGCATGTTCATATACATGTGTGTTGAGCTGTCGTGTTCACCATCAGGTGGTGACGTTGTTGTTGGAGGAGGAGCAGATGGTGCAGATGGAGCTCCAAGACTCACTCTGGGGAGAAACAGGTTCACGCTCTCATATCTCTCACATTTACTCTGCTACCTCTACACACACACACACAGTGTTTCCTCTGTGGTCTTCATAAGCATGTGTGATGGATGAAGGCGTGCCTCTAGCTGGTCAGGCTGATGGATGGGTGGTTAGTGTAGACTAGAGCAGGAATTCTCAACTGGTGGGTCACGACCCATAAGTGGATCGCAAGGGAGATTTTGAGTGGGTCGCAGAGCACATGCCAAACCTTAATCTTTAGAAAGAAGCCCGTGAATTTCCTAATGTTTGAATGTTAATTTATGTTTCAATGTCTTACTATTTCATTGAGTTTAGCCCCAATTGTTGCAGCTTTTTGGTCGCTCCATGTTTTCAGCAGTACATGAAGGCATTGTTGATTACTGCAATATTGGTGAATATTTTTTTTATTTTTGGGTCGTGACTTAATGACTTAACTGTGGTATCTCTCATGTATCTCTATATATCTACAACTATATCTCTATAAGTTGTCAGGTGGTTCCACTCAGAACAGAACCTCTGTTGGAAGTCCACTACAGTCAAACTCCATCACAGATCCTCCATCTGATATTCAAGATGGAAGTTAGACATTAGAAAGTAGAAGTTAGTGATAGTAGTAGTAATGTAGTGTTTAGTAGAAATGTTGTGAAATGTGAACGTTATCTTCTAGCTGTAGTGTGTAGCTATTTTGTAGCTGCTAGAAAGAGATAGAGAGAGAGAAAGGGGATGAAGGGAGAGAGTGAGATAGAGAGATGAAAGGAGAGAGAGAGAGAGATGAAATGGAGAGAGAGAGGGAGAGAGACATGAAAGGAGAGAGAGAGAGAGTGATGGCGAGAGAGAGAGATGAAAGGAGAGAGTGAGAGGGAGAGCGAGATGAAAGGAGAGAGAGAGCTTGTTCGTTGCTTAGGTTAACATGTATTGTAGATTCCATCTTTTCTTTTAAAGCTCTATCTACACTTCCATCTAAACACGTTGTATACGTTATTTTACTACATGAAAGAAATCTATTCAGTTTCTCAGTGAAATGTACCTGAAGATTGTCCTCTTTTACTGTTACTTCTCTAAATGACCGATAGAGCAGCACATCTGATATTCCTTAAACAGGCACCTCAGGGAAACAGAGCCCTCATTATGGGATGGAGACACAGACCAACGTTCTCGGTTGCAGTACACAGTAACAGAGACGAGGAATCAAAGCGTTAAAATCAGCACGTTAAAATCAGCACGAAAGTACTTTAAAATCAGTCCAAAAGTACTTTAAAAGTGTGTGTGTGTGTGTGTGTGTAGCGCTCAGTGCAGCGGCCTCCAGAGGTCGGACAGAGACGTGCGTGTTCCTGCTGGAGAGAGGGGCGGAGCTAGATACGGCCAATCAGAAAGGACTGACCCCCCTGCTTCTGGCGGTCAAACATGGACACACACAGGTGGAGACACACACACACACTCACAGGTGGAGACACACACACACACACACACACACACACACACTAGTGCTGATGTGAACGTTGTGTGTGTGTGAGGTGCTGGTTAATGTCTGTTAACTAGTTTGTGTGTGTTAACCAGGTGTGTTAACTAGTCTGTGTGTTAACCAGGTGTGTGAGGTGCTGGTTAAGGTGTGTTAACTAGTATGTGTGTTAACCAGGTGTGTGAGGTGCTGATTAAGGTGTGTTAACTAGTCTGTGTGTGTGTTAACCAGGTGTGTTAACTAGTCTGTGTGTTTACCAGGTGTGTGAGGTGCTGGTTAAGGTGTGTTAACTAGTCTGTGTGTTAACCAGGTGTGTTAACTAGTCTGTGTGTTAACCAGGTGTGTGAGGTGCTGGTTAAACGCGGTGCTGATGTGAACACCAGCGACCACCAGGGGAGATCTCCACTGATGCTTGCTGCGGGTGACGGACAGCTGAGTACTGTGGAGCTGCTGCTGGCTAAAGGTCAGGGGTCGCCGGTCGCCACGGTGATTTGAGGACCAGACTAGTTGTGTATCTGATGGATGGAGATCATTCTCCTACACTCTGTATAGAAACACACACATTGCTCTTATAAAACACACATGGTTATCATCCGATAGGACATGACTGTTCGAGCTGTGTTATTAATAATGTCTGTACGTTTAGATCATGTTATATGAAGAGTTGATCGGGAACAGTAACGTTACAATTTACAGTAAATCCATCTAGAAGTCATTGTTTTACTGAGTAATGTTCTAGAAGAGTGAAGGTCTAACACCGCATCACGTGACCCAGTCTAACACTGCATCATGTGACCCAGTCTACAGTCTAACACTGCATCATGTGACCCAATCTACTGTCTAACATCGCATCATGTGACCCATTCTAGTCTAACACTGCATCATGTGACCAAATCTACAGTCTAACACAGCATCATGTGACCCAGTCTACAGTCTAACACTGCATCATATGACCCAGTCTACAGTCCAACACTGCATCATGTGACCCAATCTACAGTCTAACACCGCATCATGTGGCTAAGTCTACAGTCTAGCACTGCATAATGTGACCCAGTCTAGTCTAACACCGCATCATGTGACCCAGTCTAACACCGCATCACGTGACCCAGTCTAACACTGCATCATGTGACCCAGTCTACAGTCTAACACTGCATCATGTGACCCAGTCTAACACTGCATCATGTGACCCAGTCTACAGTCTAACACTGCATCATGTGACCCAGTCTAGTCTAACACTGCATCATGTGACCCAGTCTAACACTGCATCATGTGACCCAGTCTACAGTCTAACACTGCATCATGTGACCCAGTCTAACACTGCATCATGTGACCCAGTCTACAGTCTAACACTGCATCATGTGACCAAATCTACAGTCTAACACAGCATCATGTGACCCAGTCTACAGTCTAACACTGCATCATTTGACCCAGTCTACAGTCTAACACTGCATCATTTGACCCAGTCTACAGTCTAACACTGCATCATGTGACCCAATCTACAGTCTAACATGTCTCCTTACTATTGTCTCTTAAGACAATAGTTTAGACCACAGATTCAGATTCAGATGACTTTAT
>OOFB01034847.1:5000-10015 GCA_900323305.1 Trachyrincus murrayi | reverse complement strand
GCCCCCCGTGCCCCCCCCCCCCCCCACTAGCTATGATAGTGCCACTCGGCCACTGGGAACGGGTTGAGCCAGTGCTTACGATGCTTTATAGATCACACATCCAGCCAAATGGAGAATGACCATTTAAACACAGAGCGAGAGAACAGGCAGGATTAGCATTCTCGCTGTGGGGGGAGATAGAGCGGGAAAGGGGTGAGACTTGATAGATGAGAGAGAAGACAAGAGTGAAAACGGAGAATAATAAGCAGTGTGTGATGGATTTCTTTTTTGTTCTCGAGCGAGCCGAGGGCTTCCCTTACCGTCTCCGTGACCTACTTGAATTCCACAGCGGGGAAAGGCATCCCAGCAGAAACCAACAGTCCTTTTATTTATTCGCTTTTAGCGGCGTGTGTGTGTTTCGTTCACCTGTTTACAAGACAGTATGTGCCTTTTTATTTACCCGGTGCTCCTCGTGGTCATTCAGAGGCTCGTTCCAGAAGCTCTGGGAGAACTTCTTTCTGCCGTGTCTTATCTGCCCACACTCCTCCGCTGTGGTGGAGGACGTTCAGCATTCCACGCTCTCGGCCTGGGACCAGCTTCCATTGTCTGCACTGTAAGATAATCTGCCGCCATACTGCATGAGCCCTCCACGAAAATATGTCCACAATGGCACACCGCCAGCCCGCTCCTCCCCAGCCAGTGGTCCCTGTCAGGATATCTCTTATAGGGGGAAGGGGGGGGAAGGCAGAGACCAGAGGAATTCCCATAGACAGAGATTAGCCGTAGCCATAGCAGGCAGCCAAACACCACTCTGAGGAAAGCTGATATGTGTAATCCTCCATGTTTACGCGTGAGTCTGTGACATTAGTATATGTATATATGCAGTGTGAATGTGTGTGTGTGTATGTGTGGGTGTGTGTGTGTGTGTGTGTGAGTCATGAGACAGGTTGCCAACCATGTAACTGTGAGACTGTTCATGGACTGAAAGTGAGACAACCCGAGTGTGTGCCGGCAGGCGAAAGCTTTGGTTTCTAGAAGCTTCACTGGCTGGAGTGGAACTGTGTGTCACACACAGATACCGACCGCATTCTGTCCCTCTAGTTTCACTACAGTGTCCCGACACTCACCAGTACCGTCCCTCTAGTTTCACTACAGTGTCCCGACACTCACCAGTACAGTACACACCTCTAGTGTCCACTGTGTTGTCTACGGTCTCACTTTGTGTGTTCTTATTCCACTTCCACAACGAGATAAACTCTCCAGTATATAAACAATGCATAAAACATTTGCATTACATTCACTGTCTCTCGCTCTTTCTCTCTCTCCATCTCTCTCTCTCTCTCTCTCCATCTCTCTCTCTCTCTCTCTCTCTCCATATCTCTCTCTCTCTCTCTCTCTCTCGCTCTCTTCATCTTACGGCTGCTGCTGCATCCCGAGTTAATGCTGAAGCAGATTAATGAAGGCCCCGAGCCACGTTCACGCTGTGGTTTGGTGTATTCCAGGCTTTTTCCTTATTTGTATTCCCTGAATATATTTCTTTCCCTGAATATGTTTCCAGTCTTATTTCCGTTATTGGAAAGTGGTGGTTAGTGGTGTTAGACTGCCAGCTGGAAGGTTTTGGGTTTGAAACCCCAATGCCCAGAGAAAAATTAAAAGCTTAATAGTAAATACTAAATAGGAAATATGTGGGGCTAATGTGTATTAGCTTTGACTTTTGACTCTGTTTTCGAGTATTATTTGTGTGTTTTTGTCTTTAGTTTAATAGTTCATAGTAATCATTATACACACTTATTCACATATTCACACACACGCACACACACACACACACACACACACACACACACACACACACACACACACATAGACATACAGACACACACACACACAGGGGACAGTCTCAATAAATAGGGATTGTGTGTGCTTCCTGCACCTTATCAGTTTAAATTTTCACTGACTTCATTATTAAAAAAGGAAAGGAATGAATGTGTGTGCATGTGTGCGTGTGTTTCTCTGCTGTGACTGCTGTGGTGATGTGTGTGCATTTGGGGAGGGAATAATTGGCTAATTAGTTTGATAAATGACAGTCAGAGAAGGAATGTTCCTCCTGAGGAGACTTGTATTCTAATCAGGTCTCTGCCTCCACAGCCTCTAATGGCCGAGTCAACGTTGCAATGTTTTGCACATGCCACATGCACATGCACACATATACACACACACACACACACATGTGCGCACACACACATGCAGGCACGCACACACCTTCCTGAACAGCAGTGTGTGAGCCATCCTGTCATCTCTCTCTCTCTCTCTCTCTCTCTCTCTCTCTCTCACACACGCACACACACACACACACCTTTCTGAACAGCAGGGTGTGTGAGTCTGTCATCGGGTATCATCTTCAGTGGGACTCTGCAGGCATTATGTCGTTATAAGGAGGAACCAACGAACCAAAATATGAACATGACGGATGTAAGGAATATATTATACTATATTATATATATTATATATTATATTTTATTTTTTTCCTCATACCATTTTTTCTCTGTGAGAAATATATATTATAATGAGTACATGCATTGGTTTTCCAATTATAGCATATAGGTCTCTTTGTTTTTTACTTGTTGGTAATAATAATTATTTATTTTGTATAATGATTTATTTTGTAGAGTAGAGAGATGTTTATTATCCCCACAGGGGAAATGAATATTGCAGGAAGCAGTACAAAAAAAGCATAGAAACATAAAAACGTGTAAACACAGATAACGAGAATCGTCGGCGTCTCATCGCGTTGCGTTATGATTGGATAGTAACTTCATATCAAACTATTACAGACTATCCCTGTTAACCATCCACGCAGATACAAGTGGCAGATTACAAATATATATATATACAAATACGGATATTCTCCATTTCTCTCGGGAGAAATGCGGGAAAATATCTCCGGGAGAGGTCGCTTGGTAAAATAAAGGTTGATGATGATGATGATGATGATGATGATGGTGAAGATGTCCCCCTCTCTCGTCTCACCAGGACGACAACTGGGGCGAGACCACCACGGCCGTGACCGGGACCTCTGAGCTCAGCCTGTCCCTGGAGGAGGTGGTGGGTCTGGGCAAGAGCCCCGCAGACCGCGTGCGGACCTGCCGCCGCTACTTCCCCCTGGTGTTGGGTCTCCTGGTGGGCCTGCTGGTGCTGGCCACGCCCCTGGCCTTCCTGCTGCTCCCGGTGGCTCTCTGGCCCGACCGGCTCCAGGCGTGCGGGGCGGCGTGCGAGGGCCTCTTCCTGTCCATCTCCTTCAAGCTGCTCATCCTCCTGGTGGCCGTGTGGGCCCTCTTCCTGCGGCCCTTCCACGCTGGCCTGCCCCGGGTGTGTGCGTACCGCGGGTTCCTGGCCACGCTCACGCTGCTGCTTACTATGTCCTACTGGCTCTTCTATGGCGTCCGCATTCTAGATCCGCAGGTGGGCCCCGATGTGTGTGTGTGTGTAT
This sequence comes from Trachyrincus murrayi, assembly GCA_900323305.1. Lineage (NCBI taxonomy): Eukaryota > Metazoa > Chordata > Actinopteri > Gadiformes > Macrouridae > Trachyrincus > Trachyrincus murrayi. The sequence continues at coordinate 6,549 of OOFB01034847.1, read as the reverse complement.
GTGTGTGTGTGTGTGTGTGTGTATGTATGTGTCTGTGTGTGTGTGTGTGTGTGTGTACATAAGCGTAATGCAGACGTGAACATTTTCCATCCATAAACTTTTGCATCCATGAATATTTGCATACATACGCTTTTGCATACATAAACGTAATTTTACAATGCATGCATATACTGTACACAGTTTTTGCACACATAAACGTTATGCAGATTTTTGCATACATACACTTTTGCACACATAAACTATTGCATACATACTCTGTGTCTATACTCTGTTTTAAGGTTAAAAGTTTGCCCGTGGGCAGCGATTCAACACCACAATTCATCACTCGCCAAGACAGAAACGTTCTGAAAACACCACTTTGTCTTGACGTTGAATTGCATTCATATTGCGTTGTCGCTCACGTCGTGTCTTGTGCCCTTGTCTTGTCTCGCCCCGGCTGTGGCTCTTGCAGGACGAGGACTACCACGGCATAGCCCAGTTTGCAGTGTCCCTGGTGGATTCGCTGCTCTTCGTGCACTACCTGGCCGTGGTGCTGCTGGAGCTGCGGCAGCTGCAGCCCTGCTTCAGTGTCTGCGTCATGCGCTCCACCGACGGCGAGACACGCCACTACAATCTGGGGAGACTCAGGTGCGTGCTATCGCCAACAAACAACAACAACAACAGAAAATGTAGCCTAGGCCAGGTTTCATAGGCTGCATTAACTTTAGCTCCATTAGCTCCATTAACATTCTTAGACATTTTCGCACTTGGGTGGTAAACAAGTGGACACATCTAACACTGGCTGTAGTGTGGACTCTTGGTCCCTTGCTCAGAGGCACTTTCTCCAGCCAATCAGAGGACAGGGGGCGATCATTCATACTTCACATACCTCAGTACCCACACAGCGCAACAAATGTAACGAAAGATCAAACCAAGCTATTGAAAAGAATACACGCTTTGTTAGTAGTACACAGCATGGGTTCACACACTTGGATATGATGCACACACACACACACACACACACACACAAACGTGACACAGTATCACAGACATTGCATTCTACATGAGTGAAGTATGCATGTAATCGGAGGCCCGTGGCCAGAGGGGGGAGATGACAGTACTAGTCATTTAGTTACTCATCATTTTCTTCTCCTCGTCCAGTGTGCTCTGGGCGGGCTATTCTAGGAGGTGGGGAGGGAGTGAAACTGAGACAGGCACGGGCAGACCCATGTCCCATGGCTACTTACTTACTTCAGCCTCTGCCAGTGATCAGGGTTAGGTGACCGGGAGACGACTGGGCTGTTTTCGATGTGCCGTAGTTCTATTATCTGGTTATCAGATGTCCCACTAAAGACAGGAATGCGATGGGCCTGGTTTACTGTTTCTTGGTAAAGGTGGAGAGACCTGTACAGGTGTAGTGACATATATCACCGGCTTTAGAAGAAAAAAAAGAATAAAACCAAGAACGAATTAGTTTACAGAAAGGTAATAAGTTATGTTTGGTGGACTAGCGAGGCGGACCGAACAAATGTTTAAAGGGATTCACTTCAATGAAGTACACAAATGTATT
>OOFB01034847.1:0-2500 GCA_900323305.1 Trachyrincus murrayi | reverse complement strand
GCTAACAGCAGTCAGTCCCGGGCCATGGTCGCAGCTGCAGCCAAACGCAAGGACAGCGCCCACAATGAGCTGTACTACGAAGAGGCCGACCACGACAGGAGGGTCCGCAAGCGCAGGGCGAGGTGAGGAACCTTTGATTCCTATTGGCTCCCTGTCCACTTGTTGTTTTATTTAGAGACTAGGTCACGCTAGCCTCGTGAGACTCGTCCCGATCTCAGAGTTCACGTTCTGATTCTCTCTGAAGATCGGTCTGGCCTAGATCCCTTTGAAAGCCTTTTGCAAAAATGTAAAAATGCTAGGACCAATCGGCGCTCAGGGGAGGGAGTTTCAGTTCCTGACGAACGAGGAGCGTCGCAGTCTGCCGAATTAAAAAACCAGCGGTGGCGCCCGAGGAAAGTTTAGCAATCCACGGAGCAATCGAAACGTTTTTTATCTGAAATAGACTGAATAACGATTAGAGGATAACAGAAATCTGTACGGAAGGTGTTTTTTTAACTACGAAAGGCCGCGCCCATATTTGGAAATCAACTGCCGCCCAGCCGAGGCCAGACTGTACATATGGATGCTGTGTCAATATGGCGGAGTATTGGCGATACTCCGCCATATTGAGAGGACTCAAGAGAGTTGTACTACTGTAAAATCCTAAATCAACGTAAATATACCGTAACTTAGGCTACGAAGGCTGTGAAGGTCACACGTGTGTGTGTGTATGTGTGTGTGTGTGTGTGTGTGCACATGTGTCGCAGGCTGGTGGTGGCGGTGGAGGAGGCGTTCACGCACGTGCGTCGCATGAAGAAAGAGGACGAGCGCGCGACTCCGGCGGACATCATGGAGGTCCGCGAGGCGGCCCTGGCCATCTTCCCCTCCATGGCGCGGGCGCTGCAGAAGTACCTCCGGACCACCAGGAGGCAGCACTGTCACAGCATGGACAGCATCCAGAAGCACCTGGCCTTCTGCCTCGTCAACAACATGAGCCCTAAGGTGAGCTGGTCCTCCGTGGGGCTTTATCGGTCAGAGCTCAGAGCAAGGGAACGCTAGATCTATAAATGAATGGTTTTTTTTACTTCATTCATTCGCTTAAAGGTGCTGTAGGTAACATTTAAGAGAAGGTAAGATTTAGGTATGATAGGAAAGATTTAACAAATTATACACAATCATTTCATCAAGTATAATTTGTTAGTAATGCCATAGCTACATTTCACTCACTCATAGCTCCATCAGCAATTAGTGAGTGAAATGTGAATATCTGTTCTGGTTGACTGCCCCTGCCCCTGTACTAGACAGTTTAGATTTTAAACCGCTCCCCGCTAATTTTTGACCAATCAGCTGCCCTGATTGGTTCGGGGAATCCACCTTACCTGTGAATCAAATCTTGCTCTCTCCTACTCTTTTCTGATCTCTCTTTACAATGCCCAAATCATACCTACAGCAGCTTTAATAGATAGATAGATAGATAGATAGACGGATGGATGGATGTGATGGACAGATAGTTGGATGGATGGACAGATGGATGTGATGGACAGATTGTTGGACGGATGGTTGTGTGGATGGTTGCTGCTGTGGATAGTTGTCTCATTGAGTTTTGTTTGTTCTTCAGGCGTTCCTGGAGGCCTACCTGGCACCGGGCCCCACCCTGCAGTACGCTCCGGAGCGCTGGATGGCCGACCAGTGGACGTTGGTCAGCGAGGCGTCCGTCACCGGCGGCGTGAAGGAGGGGACGGACTTCCTGCTGAGATGTCTCGACTTCAGCCTGGCCGTCACCGTCAAGAGCATCCCGTACCTCCGCATGACCGAGGAGTTCGTGGACCCCAAGTCCCACAAGTTCACCCTGCTCCTCCAATCGGAAACCTCCGTGTAGGCGGCCGGGTCGCCGCAGAGCGGAAAAAACATGGCTGCCCGCGGACGCCGGGGGCTTCACGGGACTCTACCCTCCCAGTATAAAGAAGAGAAGATAAGAAACATCTGAAGCATTTCTTTCGGGGGGGATAATGTGTATGAGCTGGTTATGATTCTTACGTTGCTCACAGTGTCTTTATGGAATCCCTTGGGCAAAAAAGATTCGATTTAAAAATGCTAAAAGTGACGGTTAGAGAGAGGAATGTGCTTCTCTCTCTCTGCCCTGACCCTTGAACGCCGTTCAGGTATTCCTCTATGCACTATGCTTGACCCTCACTAACTCTGTTCTTCCTCTACTGCATGTGCCAGCCTGTGTGGGTCTCTCACATGATTTAGACTGTGTGTGTCTGTGTGTGTGTGGGGGGGGCGGGGGGCTTGGCCCAAGTCTGTGTGTGTGTGTGTGTGTGTGTGTGTGTGTGTGTGTGTGTGTGTGTTAGCGAGGGAGTTGATATGATTTAGGTTATCCACACAATTGTGTGGGTGGATTGGAGTGTGTGTGTGTGTGTGTGTGTGTGTGTGTGTGTGTGTGTGCCAAAAATGCTGAGACATGCTTTTACCTGCTGTTACCTGCTAAGATACAATATTTTGTTCGTTTGTTAATTAC
>OOFB01034845.1:0-7500 GCA_900323305.1 Trachyrincus murrayi | reverse complement strand
TGTGTCTGTGTGCCCAAAGACACATCTATTTGTAGGTGTGTGATGTTTGCTATTCCTTTCCAAAGAGAGAGAGAGAGAGAGAGAGAGAGAGAGTGTGTGTGGTTATCAAAGCCTTTTGCTAAAATGTCACATTATCTTTTGATAAGCTCTGCACGCGTCAACAGGAGCACTTTAATCCAACTGGTTCAGTTGCCAACAGGTTAAAAGTGAAACCATGTGTGTTGTTATGCGGCCAGATATACTGTGTAGTTCCCTTTTGTCTACAGGGTTTTTCTTTTTGTCAAGGACACAACATAATATAAATACAAATGATTCCTAATGTTCAGCGGGTTGTTTTACTACAGCATCTGTAGGTAAGGTTCGAGAGTTGGAAAGAGAGAGAGCACAAAAGAGCGTAAGAGAGAAAGATTTTGAAACTAAACAACCAAAAAAACGTCCCCTCCCTCTCTGCTCCCTCCCTCCCTACGTTTCTCTGCCACTGAGAAGTGTTGCATTTCATGCACCTGTGATTGACAGGCAAGATGGATTCCCTGAACCAATCAGGAAAGAGATGCCCTGATGCCCGGTAGCGGTCTAAAATCTAAATGGGCTCATACAGAGGCAGGCGCAGTCAACTTGAAACAGATATTCTCACAGAGCATTTCACTCACTAACAGCTGACGGATGGCTATGCCATTCCTAACAACGCTGTTGGCTGTACAAGGTTTAGAAACCCACATCTCAGTCACCACTAGTCTAACGTCCATCTGACCAGGGTGCTTTGACAACATGCACTGATGTGTCATGTCTTTGTGGAGATGGTCTGAATTGGCATCAATATGGGGGTCATATCCACTAAAGATAAGGACAGGAAGACAAGGCATCACTTCCTGTAGCGGGAGCCTCTCACTTGACCTTGACCTTAGGTCAACGAATAGATGAAGGATCCTTTTCCGTACACTTTCTCTGGTACGACATGCAGCTCTCCACTCCCAGCCTCATCACCACCATCTGACACAAACCGTCCCACTTCCATTGTCTTCCATCTCCCCGCAATCTTGTCCAATTCCGACGGCAGCAGTGGAACCCGTGCCGGCCCGGCAGCCTTGGCCGAGCGATCCCTCTCAGGAGGAGGAGGAGGAGGAGGAGGAGGAGGAGGGGCCTGCCGAGGGAAGGCCATACTGTGGTCCCATTCGGCAGCAGGTCTACCCTGCAGCCAAACCCTGGGGCTAGTTGGATCTGGCGAGGCGTGATAAACGCACCCCATGCCAAGGGCCCGGGGTTAGGCTTTAAAAGGGAGCCACCTAGAGTCGGGCACCCGGCCACACACACACACACACACACACACACACAGACAGAGAGAGAGAGAGAGAGCGAGAGAGAGAGAGAGAGAGAGAGAGAGAGAGAGACAGGAGAAAGAGGAAAAGAGAGAGAGAGAGAGAGACAGAAGGGAGAAAGAGAAAAGAGAGAGAGAGACAGGAGAAAGAGGAAAAGAGAGAGAGAGAGAGAGACAGAAGGGAGAAAGGAAAAGAGAGAGACGGAAAAAGAGAGTGAAAGAGAGAAAGAGAGAGAGAGAGAGAGAGGGAAAGAGCGAGAGAGAGAGAGAGAAAGAGAAAGTGAAAGCAATAGAGAGAAAGAGAGGGAGAGAGAGAGAAAACCATGTTGCTTCCCATCTGCCTCTATAATCGATGTGAGGGGTAATAAAGTGTGTGTGCGCGTGTGTGTGATGTTCTCATCAGCCATGTTCCTCTGTGATGTCAATAATGAAACAACATAAGACAACTGAGTACCGCAGGGGAGAAGGGACGGAGCGTGGAGCGCGGACGGAGTGTGGAGCGTGGACGGAGCGTGGATGTGGCTGGAGCGTGGAGCATGGACAGAGCGCGGACGGAGCGTGGACAGGGTGGATGGAGCGTGGACAGAGCGTGGAGCATGGACGTGGACGGAGCGTGGATGTGGACAGAGCGTGGATGTGGACGGAGCGTGGATGTGGACGGAGCGTGGATGTGGACGGAGCATGGAGCGTGGACAGAGCGCAGACGGAGCGTGGACAGGGTGGACGGAGCGTGGACAGAGCGTGGACGGAGCGTGGATGTGGACGGAGTGTGGACGAAGCGTGGACGGAGTGTGGAGCATGGACGTGGACGGAGCGTGGATGTGGATGGAGTGTGGAGCGTGGAGCGTGGACGGAGCATGGACGGACTGTGGAGCGTGGACAGAGGAGAGCATTTGGACCAGCTACAGACTACAGAGAATATCTGAGGACATGGGAATTACATGGGTCTCTCGCTACCTCTCTCTTGCCTCTCCCGCGTTCATCAGTGAGGCGGAGCGTGGGGTGATATGTTTATTAGCGTCCACCCAGAGGACATCAGAGCACACCCGACTGGGCAGGCAAGGAATGGAGTGCTCAGTGTGGTGTAAACCTGCCCGAGGATACACGAGGATACAATAAAAGGAGAGAGAGAGAGAGAGAGAGAGAGAGAGAGAGAGAGAGAGGAGAGAGAGAGAGAGAGAGAGAGAGGGAGCGGAGGGCCCTGGTGTGTGAAGAAGCACGTGCAATGGGCCAGGGTGAGATATTCCGATCATATCAGTACATCAATATACAACACACATACATTAGCCACTCCCAGAGGGCATGTATGCACACCGCATATAGGTCCATCCATTCAGGATATACATTTATTTACAAGCATGCAAATGCATGCATGCATATTTGATTTATTTACAGCTCTCTCTCTCACACGCACATACAGGATTGAGTGAGAGGAAGAGATCCATGGATATTTTAATGTCACTTTTCTGAAAAACTGCAAGACAATGTACACACACTTTATTACCCCTCACATCGATGATAGAGGCAGATAGGGAGCAACACGTCTCTCTCTCTCTCTCTCTCTCTGTCTCTCTCTCTCTGTCTCTCTCTCTCAACCTATAGCAAAGAGTCCTACGTCTACCAAAACAGCATCAAACTACCGTGCGTCACACTCCCTCTAGTGGTCAGACCGGGGATCTCTGAGCCTGTAACACGAGTAACACGAGCATGGCGGGCTGTTCTGAGGTGTCACATAAGTACACCACAGGTGTAGCTCATACAATTATAATCGCTAGGTAGGCGGGTGCACCAGTTCGGTCAAGTGGCCTTACATCGCTTTCTAGTTGAGTAGCAGCTGAAATTTTGTTATGAAATGTAACATCTTCCTTTGGAAAGCACTATGCTCTATGCTTCTTAATCTACTGCACTGTTGTTATTGTAGGTGGTTCAGCGTGACGAGGCTGCAAGGTTACAAAAGACTTACAGCTCCGCTCGTCACTGGCTTTGGACGGGATCTCTTCAACGCAGTCAGCAGGGAACCAGCCCACCTGTCCACGGGCACTGCCCTCCCAGAAGCCCCCCTCTCCGATGCTCAGCACTGGGCCAGGGAGAGAGAGAGAGACAGAGAGAGAGAGAGAGAGAGAGAGAGAGAGAGAGAGAGCGAGAGAGAGAGAAAGAGAGAGGTGGGAAAGTTGAAAGGAAAGTATATGAGAGAGAAGGCATTGGTTTCACAGCACAATATGCATATGATAGTAGTAATACAAAAATAATAATACAGAATTAAAACATAATAACAACAATAAGAATACTACTACTACTACTACTAGTATAGTAGTAGTAGTAGTAGTAGTAGTAGTAGAAGTAGAAGTAGTAGTAGTAGTAATAATAATAGCAATATAATTACATGAACATGTACGATGGTCTGTGGCAGTACTAATGTGGTAATTACAGTTTATTACAAAGAACCATATGCACAGTTACACCACAAATAGGATACTTGAAATACCTCGAGAGAATTGTGATCTGGGGTATTTTAGAAATTAAAAAACTGTTTTGTTAAATTGATGATGACTGAGCCGAACGCATGTCAGAGGAAAATAATACGTTTTATTCCCGAGAGAAAAAAATTAAGTATACAAATAAAACCACAACAAAATGAGAGGTGCCATGGAGCCCGGCTGTGTTAATACAGTGATATAATAGAGTGATATAATACAGTGATGTGTTTGTGTCATTGTAGACGTTGTTGTTTTCATGAATCTACTCTATTCAAGACTGATATTGGAAGCGGATGTCGGAGGAAAAGCAGACCTCGCTGTCTGTCAAATGAAACACCCGACCGGTGAGATGTGAAACACTCACTTGAAGTTGAATTGAGTTATAATATCCAATTCCAAGACATGACAACGTCTCTTCCAGAAACTCCTATCCTGTCCTGTCATTTGGGGAAGACCTCCCCGACCAATAAGAGCGCTGTTCTTGGTGACTTGGGGGGGGGGTGCGAGATACAACAAGACTATATCCACACAATCAAAGAAAGAAATAAAACGCCACTCGCCGGCGTTCCGTCTTCACCTTTGACCCTGTCATTCTTGTAGAGGTTGAGCTCCCCCTCCGCCTGGGGTGTGTACGGTCGGACCACCACAAAGTTTCTCCCCGGCACCGCGCTGTACAGCTTCCTCCTGTTGCCCCCCACCCCCTCGGCTTGACCCCCCGGGCTGACGGAGGAGAAAGGAGGAGAACACCGGTCAGGAGAAATGGACAAACAATGTACTGTACACACACACCAGGAGATACGACACATCATGTATGTACGAGGGCTGGCTCTGAGCTCAGAAACAGCGTGTCCGACTATCTAATGTGAGCGATGCTATTAGAAGTGTGTGTGTGTGTGTGTGGACGGAAGCAGGTAGGGTGACCAGACGTTTTTCCGGGGGACAGTCCACGTTTCTGGTGGCCTGTCCCAAGGCTGGAGCTGTCCCTGGACATGTCCCCGTTTAAAAAAAATAGGATTCTAAAAATATATTAATAGATTTTTAATTGGCAGAGTTTCTAGCTTGCTCATGAATATTAATATTAAAGTTGGTAATTAGTCTCGTGTCAATCCGACCTCGCTAGGCGGGGGTCTATCTATCGACTTTATACCAGAAGCAGGCATGACCAATCATAAACTAGCAATACAATATAGAACGATTCCCTATTGGAATAGCCTACTCTGGCTTGTTTTTGGCTGCTTTACCAAAGCTTAAAACACATCATAGTAAACCACTGGGCATGCACTGCCCAATAATTTACTACAGTACAACATTTACCATGATAAGAATAGGCTAAACGTAAATATGTCCCCTGTCATATTTACACGTGGCGGTGCATGGCATGGTGACGGAGCACCCCTCTGTGGGCACTCTCCATCATAACACTCCAGCCAGTACCACAGGGAACTGTATGACATGTGTATACTCCTACAGTACAGTCCATATGAATAGAAGTTGTATCAAACACCATCAAGATGGCACTAATAAAACAATTAAAATAAATATGTATAAGTACGTACATATTATACATATTTATTTTTTTAATTTCATAGTTCATCGTGATGATCGGCTGATAAGATTTAACACACGCAACACATGTATTGAAAATAATAATAATAACAGTTGACTATTTCAAAGTAGGCCTCTCTCTATATGTTACAGTGCGGATTACAGATGTACTAGATCTACTGACTGCGATGCATCCAACAATTGACAATATTTATTTTCTATTTGCAAATGTCCCAAACCTGAGTAAGATACAGGTTTGAAAGTCAGAAGTCAGAAGTGTTAAATAAAAAAAACAGTTCAATAAAACAACGCGTGAAGAGGAGCAGCATTACAGAACGAAGAGGCAGTCGGACAACAACGAGTGGAAAAGCGTGTCGAGTGTGGAAAGTGTGTGGAGTGAGAGAGTACAGAAAAAACTGGCCCTTATTTTTTTCCCTTCCCCAGCGTTGTAAGTGGGTCACCTTGTCCTATAGACTGTGCTCCTTCTCAAACCTTCCCAAGCCCACAGAGAGTTAACCCCATTCAACACCCAGCGAGATGGCTTGCAGAGAGACGAGAGGAGCACCGCACACACTGAGCACACCCGACAGAATGGACAAAAAAACTAAAGAACGCACACAGCGACTGGGATGTAAAAGGCTCTACCCCCATATGGTCCTCACAGCCATGTTCTTTGATTTTTTATCTTTTTACAACGTGAATGTTAGGTCAGTTAGTAGGACAAGCACAGGTGTCTCTCATGACACTAATCATGGGTCTGCTCGTTTATGTACCAGGGCTCCCGGGTAGTAGACTTCACACTAGTGAAGATAAGTCTACTACCCGTGCTGTCCTGGTACATAAAAGGAGCAGACCCATAATCAGTGTTATGAGCGACACCTGTTTGTCCTATGATGACACCTCTGGGTATGTTGAAACATCTGTGGTGTTTAGCATGAACACACGGCCATGGTATTTATTTAGTTTGTGATGTTTTAAATTGTTTTTAACTCAAAAGCAATCGCCACGATAGTAAAATCTATTTTATCCGAAAGTGAAGTAGGCCTACAACAGCATAAGCACAGCTAGCATGCGATTGTTGGTTCTCCTTACTTATTCAATCAAGCTAAGTACATTGTATCACATCCTGGCATTCCTTTCCCACGCATTTCCAAACAAGCAAGTCGTTCTTCAAACAGAGGAAGTGTCAGACATGTTTCCCCAAACTTTTTTTTTGGCAATTTCCCAGGTGAATTGGATGTGCTAATTAGACAGCGTTGATTAATACCAGCTGTGCATAATTTGTGCTATTCATGGACGATCGCCCGGGACAAGGAGAGAGAGAGAGAGAGAGAGAGAGAGAGAGAGAGAGAGAGAATGAGAGAGAGAGAGAGAGATCGAGAGAGAGAGGGGAGAGATAGAGAGGTGGAGAGAGAGAGAGAGGGGGGAGAGAGAGACCGAGAGCGAGAGAGAAAGATTGAGAGATAGAGAAAGATAGCGAGAGAGCAAGATTGCGAGAGCGTGCAAGAGAGAGAGAGCAAGAGTGCAGAGAGAGTGAGAGAGAGCAAGAGAGCGAGAGAGAGAGAGTGAGACAGAGAGAGAGGGAAGCGCAGCACACTGATTGGGTGAAGAAGAGAGACGAGTCGAGAAGTAATGGAAAGAAAGAAACGGAGGATGGAAGTGCATATGAAGGACAGGGAGATGCAGGACGAGGAGAAATGGAGTAGAGATGAGAGAGAGAGCAGAGGCAGAGCGGGTGAGGGTGAGAGTGTGAGGGTGAGCGTGAGAGGAAGAGAGTGGCGACAGAGCGGGTGAGGGTGAAAGTGAGAGGAAGAGAGCAGAGGCAGAGCGGGTAAGGGTGAGAGTGTGGAGAGAGTGGAGGCAGAGCGAGTGAGGGTGAGAGCGAGAGGAAGAGAGTAGAGGTGAGAGTGGAGAGAGAGAGAGAGCGGAGGCAGAGCGAGTGAGGGTGAGAGTGTGGAGAGAGTGGAGGCAGAGCGAGTGAGGGTGAGAGTGGTGAGAGAGAGAGCGGAGGCAGAGCGAATGAGGGTGAGAGTGGTGAGAGCGAGAGAGCGGAGGCAGAGCGAGTGAGGGTGAGAGTGAGGGTAAGAGTGTGAGAGAGAGAGCAGGGAGAGCGAGAGCAGGGAGAGAGAGCGTGATGAAGAGGAGAACTAGGGTGATGGAGAG
>OOFB01034833.1:3665-15465 GCA_900323305.1 Trachyrincus murrayi | reverse complement strand
TGGCCCTAAAGAGCTGAGAACTACTACTGCTAGTAGCAGCAGTAACTACTACTATTTCTACCGTGGCAGTAGTAGTAGTAGTAGCAGTAGTAGTAGTAGTAGTAGTAGTAGTGGTAGTGGCAGTAGAAGTAGTAATGCCAGTAGTAGCAGTAGTAGTACTAGTAGCAGTAGTAGTGGTACTAGTAGTAGTAGTACTAGTAGCAGTAGTAGTAGTAGTACTAGTAGAAGTAGCAGTAGTACTGTAGTAGCAGTAGTAGCAGTAGTGGCAGTAGTAGTAGTAGCAGTAGTGGTGTTATTAGTAGTAGCAGTAGTAGTAATAGTAGCAGTGTAGTGGTACTAGTAGTAGTAGTAGTAGTAGTAGTAGTAGTAGTAGGTGCAGTAGTAGTAGCAGTAGTGGTGGTATTAGTAGAAGTAGTAGCAGTAGTAACGGTACTAGTAGCGGTAGTAGTAGTGGTAGTACGAGTAGTGGTACTAGTAGCAGTCGTGGTAGTAGTAGTAGTGGTACTAGTAGTAGTAGCAGCAGTGGTAGTAGTAGTAGTGAGAGAGGGAGAGGCACAAACTGCTGGAGGTTTAATCAGCTAATCACAATCATGTGTGCTACTGTATCTGAAGCCTGAAAATGCTGAGTTTAGCAGAACTGGTGATAACACAGAGTGCTCTGCCGAGGTACCACTCAAAGAAGACACCATAGCTCAAAAACTATAGGTTGTATTACTGAACAGTGAGCACCGGAAGAGTTTGCTAAAGACTGTAAACTTGTGTGGATAATTTAAAAAATGACTGAGACAGTTTAAAAAGTCCCACATTTGTGTTTTTGCTCAAAAGTTTCAGAGCCAAAATATGAGAGTTAATGAGACAGTTGAAGGGCACTCTTGTTGCTTTATGGCAGAATGTCAAAATGTGTAAGTCCTACTGCTTAAATAGTTAGAGGACACATTTGTCTACGTTTTGATGTATAAATTGTGTATGAGAAGTGAATGTTGTGGAAGTTACAAGGGTTGAAGTGAGACATTTTTGAAAAAGCAGAAAGGCAGCAGAGGATCAGTGGGTGACATCACACGCTCTAAGCAGTGCAACATACACCCATTATGAGCTCAGAAAACTGTAAAAGATTTCAAAAAGTTTAATGCTAACGTTAATAGTTCAAAGTCTTGTTTAAAGTTTAAATGAAGTCTGTAGCTGAAAGTATGCAGAAGGAGTAGCATTTCAATTTCCCATTGACTTATATTGTAAAAACATTTTTAAGAAAGCTTAATATTTTTAAAAGTAGAAAAGGTAGAAAAACACATTACCACAATGTCCTTAAAGAGCTGAACATTTGGATATTGTAATGGTTTTTGTTGCTGTATGTAGAAGTAGTAGTGGTCCAAAAATGTATGGAAGAAGAATAATAAAAAGTATAATAACTAGAAAAAATTGCATTTCTTGCAGAAAATGTGTGTGAATACTGACAGCTGAAAGAAATCGCAAAGCATTGCTGAAAATGCAGAAATGTGATCTTACTTTTCTCTTTATTAGGTGAGTGCTGCTAGGCAGCGCTCAGCTATTGTTATTCTTAGGCTTTATTAGGCTTTATTTTTTAGGCTTTAAGTATTACAATTTATAATGGAAGTTGATGGGTGGAATGTTTGAAAGTTTAAATCTTAACAACTACAAGTGCTAAAGTATTCATACTTTATGGACAAATTGGATTGTAACCAAATTTGGGAATGTTGTACATACAGCCACATTGCTCAAGTGTGTAACATTTCATAAAATTCTACCAACAGGGGGCGCTACAGTAACATTAAAAGATGATATTTCTACAATTCTGTTGACTTTAATAAAATTAAACTTGGTAAACAAGTTCTCTATGAGCATGTGCATGACACATTTAAGCATGGTACCTTGTTGCCATTAGTAAAACACCACCATACTACTTATTAACTGCCGTATGTCTTTAATGTAATATTCCATGGTGACCAAATTCAGCAGAGTTGTACAGATGGGGATGCTGAATGAGTCTGTAGCATTTGATACAATTTCACCTGTAGGTGGCGGTAAAATATTTGAATTTGAATTGCTGTTCTAGCAGCAGCAGCAGCTAACAGCTTCCAGCTCTCACATGCATTTTTTTCAGAAAATGCAACAATTCAATTGTGCTTTGCATTCACTCCTGGGAAATGTCTTCCTCTCTAACCTATACTTCCGGTGCCACATTGACCTGGATTGTCCACAACAGGGGCCCACAATAAACTATCCCTGGTCCCTGAGACTAAGCCCCCTGGTCCCTTAGACTAGAGCCTTGGTCTCAGGTCCCTGAGACTAGAGTATTACCCCCTGGTCCCTGAGACTAGAGCCTTGGCCACTGGTCCCAGAGACTAGGGCCATGGCCACTGGTCCCTAAGACTAAGGCCCCTGAGACTAGAGCCATGGCCAATGGTCCCTGAGACTAAGGGCTTTGGCCACTGGTCCCTAAGACTAAGGCCCCTGAGACTAGAGCCATGGCCACTGGTCCCTGAGACTAAGGCCCCTGGTCCCTGAGACTTGAGCCTTGTTCAGATGGATGGTGGTCATTTCTCCTCCCAAGTCCCATTATTTTAACCCAGTGCTGTGTTTTCCTGTCTTCCTTCCCTACCCCAGCATATGCATGATGTTGCAAAGGAGAGGCAGCGGCTGCAGATAGAGCAAAAGCGAGCCCTGGAACTCCTTCACAGAAAGCAGAGGGAGATTGATTTACTGCAAAGGGTAAGAGCAAAACCCATGTAATCTAAGCTAACAGAGATGTCCAGTGAAATATCTATCTTGTGTACTGTCTTTTTAGAATTGCATGCTGTTTCAAGGTTGTTGGTTAAACCCTCACCTCCAAATACATAGTTTGGGTCTCCATTTGGCCCATAAGTAGCTTTGGTCAAATACAGACCTTTAAATTAGAGATACCTGGAACTTGTGGATGGGAATGCTTTATGTGTTTGATCATAAAATGTTTGGTCCTATTGCTGTATTGCCCTGTCCTCTTCTTTTGTTAGTCACATCTGAATATGTCTGCTCAAGTACTGGAGCTCTGATGATCTTCTGATTCGACTGACTATTGTGTTGACAGTTGTGTGTCCTACTAGCTCAGCTCACCCTGACTGCAGTCTCAACAGTCACACTGTGTTGTTCTGTGTTGTCCACAGGCTCAACTTGAAGCAGAGCAAGAACATGAAGGAGCAGTGCATCTGTTAGAGGTATTTCTATAATGGATCCCTGATTAAATTACCATGGATACAATGGTGCCATTTTCTGTTTCATCTAACCTTGTGCACCAAAGATGGTTTATCCTGATATAAGCTAATATGAACAGTGTGATGTTTTGGTGTAATATCCCACTGCTCAAATGCCTTATTTTAAGATACATTCAGATATGATTAAAGCAACAAAAACAACAACAATAGAATATAATGTGTACATTTTTTGACATTTATTTTATTTCATAGACTAGATGCAGATTGAATGTTGACACAGAGAGCTAGACCTGTTCTGGCCATTATGAAGTATTATTATCCTTCAGTTTAGCCTGGCTCCCTTAGAGATGCATTATATCACTGCTTCCTCTCCTCCAGAGGATTTTCTCCACCACTTTAAATCTCTTCTCGTCATCAAAACTGACGTTAAGAGAGAGGGAGAGATGGAGAGAGATAGATGTTTAAGCCTAGTTCAAGTAAGGTCAAATTATTTTCCATTTCCATATATATGTATATATATGTATTTGTCTTTCTGTCCTCAAGCCATTATAAATAAGAAAGAAGAAATGGGTATCTGTGTAGGGCTGCTTATTATTCCCAATAACATTCTCCCCGACATCCATCTTCTGGACTGAGTCAGCAGATTTTCAAAGTGTACTACTTGAGAGAGAGAGAGAGAGAGAGAGAGAGGGGGAGAGAGAGAGAGAGAGAGAGAGAGAGAGAGAGAGAGAGATAACTCTCTCTCTCTCTCTCAGGTCAGGCTAGCTGTGTGGTGGCTCACTCTGCTAGCCCCGTGCTATGCTCTTCTGGTCAACCTAAATCACCCTGAGAGCCGCTAGCATAATATCTCTAATGCATATGACTTTCCCCATATGGAGGGTTGTAAGGGCCAAAACTAATACATAATAATACTATGTATAAATACATAAATAATGATATAATTAAATGCTAAAATAAATGAATACATATCGATTGATGATTGAATGATGATGAATGAATGACAAAATAAATAATTATGTAATTTAATGCTGAATTGTGTTACATTTATTTGTTTATTTATTAATTTATATATATTTATATATTTATATATATATATATATATGTATTTACACATTTATTATCACATATATACTTATTCATTTATTCACACATCTTTTTATAATTGTATTGATTTATATATACTTTTATTCATCCATAGTGTGACTTGATGCAGCGAAATAAATAAATGTGTCAACATCCATAAAAAGTTAGGAGGCAGGTTAAAGCCTCTGATTGGTTAATGAACAGTATTACAGACCCAGCAGGCTCAATCAGTCAATCGAGCTCTCTTTGATCTCTATGATGCCCGGACACTCCATACTATGGGGTGCAGGGTAAGGGTCAAAATTAATGGTAACCAGCACGCCGCGGGTAGTAACCCGCTGGATCAGCTACTGGCTTGGCTGGTCATTAGCTTCCGAAGCTGGTAACTAGCACACCGAGGCCAGCAACTCACAGGATCAGCTACCGGCTTGGCTGGTCATTTTCTGTTAATGAAATAACCTAATTTGTATTTTATTACACACCACGTATTTCAAACATGTGGAACAATGAGGCAAGCTACATTTTTGTTCGTAATCCCCCAGCCCCCCAGTTCTCGTAAATATGTATATATGCGCTTGTATACGGCCTATGGCCATAATGTAATTTTCTGTGACATGCATGCATATTTGCTGTATTTTATACATGAACATGAACATATTATATTAACAGAATATTCTTAACAACCCCCGAAATGATTGGTTTGATTGGTTCTTGGTTCCTGTGATAGGAAAGGGTAAATGAATGTTCAGAATGTAAGCAAGCACAGTTTACGATGCTTACGAGTTTATGAGTTGTATGTAGGGAGTCATTTACACAAACACAAATGAAGATTAATCACCTTAATAGTGCACTTCAGTAATTTACTAATATAAAGATAAATGATTTTAGCCTGCTTTTACTCAAACTCCTGCGCAGTCGCTACCATAACGATGTTATGTGCTGGCAGCAGAGCTGCCGTGAATTGTTTTGTTTTTAGCGTAAACTAGGTTCCGCTGGCTATGGAAAAGACACATCCAAGCCAAACCGCAATTAACGCAGTTTAGTTTGAATTGATAAATTACTTAAGTAATCAACGTGACTCATTTTTGTTTTTAAATCACAGTCCGAGTGCTAGTTACGTCAACCCGAGAGATTTGGTAGTGAATTCAATCAGTAGCTGGCTTCGGCAAGGATATAGCCTCCACCGGCTTCTCAGTAGTCGTAATTTTGACCCTTACCCTGTGCCATACATACATTTTGTGTCAGTCAGGTCATTCCAATTCGTTCAGCGAAGCCCTCAAACTGATCTAAAAAACCATACGAATTGGCATTTGCCTCCATCTGTTCAGCTAGAGCCAACATATTTACCACTGTAGCACGCAAGATGTAAAGATCCGCACCAGGTGCTGCCATCTTGAATAAGGCAAAAGCAGTAGATTCAAGTTAAACCACCAATCAGAGGCTTTAACCTGCCCCCTGACTTTTGATGGATGAAGTTGACACATTTATTTATTTCGCTGCAGCATGTTACACTATGGATAAATAAAAGTATATATAAATAAATACAATTATAAATAGATAAATAAATGTATGAATAAATGAATAAGTATAAATGTGATAATAAATGTGTAAATATAAAAAAATATATAAATTAATCAATACATAAATTAATAAATACATTAATAAATTACATTTACATTTAGCAGATGCTTTTATCCAAAGCAACTTTCAAGTACTTAACTATTTCAGGGACATTCCCCTGGAGCAACTCAGGGTTAAGTACCTTGCTCAGGGGTACAATGGTGGCAGACCCGGGGATCGAACCCATGTCTCTCCGGTGCTCCGTCTGGAAGCACTGTTCCTTACCCACTAGACTACCACAAATAAATGTAACACAATTAAGCATTAAATGAGATAATTTATTATTTATTCAGTTATTTAAGCATTTTATTATATAATTATGTATTTATTAAGCATACAATTATATTGTTATTTATTTATTCATTTAATTTATTCATTTATTTATATAAGCATTTAATTATATAATTCAATTGTGGAGTGTGTGTTGTTGGTGGCTGGTTTAAGCAGCCTCACCTGGTCTGAGTCAGACTGATTGACTCTGGGGCTGGGTAAGGCTGCACACCTGGGGGCATTGGCCAATCAAGGCCCACAGGTTAAACCAGCCACCACCACACACACTCGAGGAGGAGCGCTAGCATGTACCACCTGCTCTGCTTGTTCAAACCTTTTACAAACTCTACAATAAACCTGTTCAACCAACATCTGCCTGTGTCCTGCCATATGGAGAAGCCCTGAAAGCCATTGTAGATGGCATGTGGCATGGGGAAACTGCCACATCGATATTTATTCATTTATTCATTTATTTATTTATATAATTATTTATCGATTTATATATTTAGTTTTGGCCCTTAATACCCTCCATATCCCTAAGCCTCATAACTCTTGGCCTTGTTCGAGCAGCGTTATCAAAAGGTGCAGCCGTGTTTGGGATCTGGTCCTAATTTCGTACGAATTGATGAAATGATGAATTGGAAGCTCGACATGATAGGCAGTAGAGAACATAGCTCCAATCCCAGCTAAAAGCTCTCATTTGCATTTGAATTAATCTTTCCCTCCCACCACTGACCTCTCTCTTTCTCTCTCCCATCATGCGTGCACCATTCATTTGTCTCTGTCCACGCCAAACCCCCTCTTCACCGACTCTACTCCTCTTTAACCTCATACAAAAGGTCAAGGTTCGCGACCTAGAGCACAAATGCAGGTCACAGAGTGACCAGTTCAAGCAGCTGCTACGCTCTGAGTTGGAGACAATTGACGTTCTCGCCACCGATTCCTTTTCCCCATCTAGGATTCACCAGCAGAAAAACCTCCCAAAAATCCTCAGCACACCACAAATAGAAACCGGTGAGTCATCAGTTCATATAAACACACACACGTACTCACGCAAACACACACACACACATTTGTGTACAAATTGGGTATTATTTATTTATTATGTGTATTCTTTATTACGTCATTATTATTACGATGACTTATGTAATCAACACATGGTTCTTCAATGAGAACATACAATACTTTCATTTCCATGTAACGAAGACTGTTCTATACTACTGATACTTGTACTACTACTGTACTACTACTACTAGTACTGTACTACTACTACTAATGATACTACTACTAGTACACCTAAAGTCGTGATCAAGTGGTAAAAGCTGGTGCTGTCGGCGGCAGATGTCGCGAACCGACAATGACCCCCCCCACATACACACACACACACACACACACACACACACACACTCCAGGGATAGTTATCACCGGTGTAAATACTCCATAGTCAATAACTCCACACTAATTGATCAGAGGCCTGATGTATGACTGCTTATTGTGAGTTAGCGCTTTAGCATCCCAAAACCCAATACCGGGGGGTGGGCTGTCTGTGCAGCCAACCCACCGATATATCCAGCCGCATCAGCAATGCAGGTTTCAAAAATATGGGAGAGGAAGAGAGAGAGAGGGGGAGAGGAAGAGAGAGAGGAGGAGCGGAAGAGGGAGAGAGGAGGGGAGAGAAAGACAGGAGGAGAGGAGTATGGTGGTGGTGTTGAATCTGGAGATCCTCTTTTATCTGGTTCTCCATTAGAGAGAGAGAGCAAGAGAGAGATACACAGAGAGAGCGAGAGAGGCTGTGGGTGTTTGAGGATGGGTGTGGTAGTGTGTGTGTGTGTGTGGGGGGGGTCTCTCTGGCTGGTGCCATTGCAGCTGCCTATGCGATTAAACTCAATTCTTGCACGGCGGCAGGAAGACACATAATAGATTCCTCCACCGTCCCTCTTCATATCTCCCAGAGGGCGATCCTATTTGTAGTTTAGGCGCTTTCCCACCCGACCGAGTCATGTCTCTAAGGATCTGCAGGTGGAAATGCATTTTAAAATGTATTTACACATGTAAAGAGATGCATGTTGACCCTGGAACAGTGTTTGCTGTTTGCTTTCTGCTCTCCTTAACAGAATATCAATAGCTGTGCAGTGAGCAGCAGGACGGGGGTAGAAATGAGAGGTTTTCATTATTTGCTTTGGGAATCAATGTTTCCCAGGCGATGAGAGCGTGGCAAACACACAGCCATTGATCGCCCGATCACCCTGCCCACCACCTCAGACCAGACACTGGGATAGGTCAGAGCTGCTGTCCGTCAGTTCCAGCGCCACAACAGCGGATCGACCCAGCAGCCCACGACTGGTGGCCCCCTCAGAGGTGGGTGTGGCTGGTGCAGGGAGTGAGCTAAGCTACGTAGGCTAGGTTACGTGGGCTTAGCTACGTGGGCTAAGTGTGTGTGTGTGTGTGTATGTGAGAGAGCTCATTTTTTAGTAAACAGCCACACACACACACACACACACACACACACACCGATACAGTTGCTCATTAAAGGGGCAGTGAACCCAAAATATTTTTTTTTGTTTTCACGAGGTAATATGTCTTATATGATCATCAACATAGCAATCTATGCCATTTTGTCACTGTTACTAAAATAAGACTGCAATTTAGAAAAAACAGGAGGTAAATCCTATATTTTTGCCAGTCTTTGCCAACCAGTTTGTGAACGTTCCACTCTGCTCCGAACGCAGGTGGCATTCTTTTTGTGAAGTCAAAGTGGCTTTTCGGATACACCTCGACGTCACGACGAAGGGACACCAGGTGTATGTGTTGCAGTCCGTCTGGGCAGCGGTTTATATTGATGGCCGTGTCCGAGAGAGGGTTAAGCTTCTCTGACACTTATAGTATGACGACACGGTGTATGTGGATGTGTGGAGCTCCGTCTGGGCAGCGGTTGATTTTGATGTCCGCGTCCGAGAGAGGGTTAAGCTTCTCAGACACTTATAGTATGACGCCAGGGTATGTCTGTGGATGTGTGGAGCTCCGTCTGGGCAGCGGTTGATTTTGATGTCCGCGTCCGAGAGAGGGTTTAGCTTCTCGGACACTTACTTACTTATTATACTCCTATAGTATAACACCACGGTGTGTGGCGCATTTCATATGCAACATCGCTCATTTTAACGCTCATACACAACGACGGTACTAGCTTAAAAAAAAGTAGCAGAAAGTTGGTGTGGGTCGTAACCATGGCGATAACACGTCCCCCCTCCTTCCTAGAACTCTTAGCCCAAATATATATATTTTTTAATCTCAATAGTGTTCGAATTCAAGCTGAAACAGGGTGTTCACTTACACTTTAACAGGTCCTATCCATTAGCTTCCTCATTGTGGCTTCCTCTTGTTGCTCAGCATTGACTGACTGCCCTGAGCCTAACTTTAAACAGTGAACCTTTGTTTTAGATGGAGGATGAGGTGAGCCCATCACCCAGGTCTAAGTCTCGCTATACAGGCCAGGTCCGGCTCTGCTCCGCCCGCTACAGGTGGGTGACTTTACTTATGGGATATGTGATGGAGGCCTCTGTGAATACCGACCAAACCATCACACACTAAATTCAGTTATTTGTTTGAAGAATACACTTTTGATACAATATACATACCTGAGATATTCCCTGGTCTGTTGGGAAAGCTATGATGTGGATATTGTTTCCTTGGGTCTATAAAGGGTAACGTGACATTTATTCTTTCAGTTATAATCCTTACGATGGACCAAATGAGCACCCTGAAGCAGAGCTCCCCCTGGTGGCGGGAAAGTACCTATACGTGTACGGAAACATGGACGACGATGGGTTTTATGAGGGTGAGACGAAAAAATCTGAAGTTTGTAGATTGTGTTATTTTTTTTACTTGGTTGACAGAAATATTACCTTTCAGAGCTACATCATAAATCACGTATCATTCTTACAAACTCTTTGATGGCTTGTATAACACATTGGCTGAATTGTAAAAAAAAAAAATATGGATTCATAATTTAAAACTCTGAAAAGTGCTGTTTCTAGTCTAATTTATAACAGTAATATACATACATTAAATATTGTTCCCCTATCAGATTTGTTAGTTATTCTAGGTGTGGTTACCCCTCCTTCTCATGCAACCACTTGTTAAATATTAAAGTGACAGTGAACCCAAAATCATGTTTTTTTTGTTTTAAACGTATTAGTATGTCTTCTATGATCTTCAACACAGTAATCTATGCCATTTTGTTAGTTTGTTTACTAGAATAATAGCGTAATTCAGACATTTTTTTGGTAAAATCCTATGTTTTTTCTTGTAGTATAATGCCACAGTGTGTGGCGCATTTCATACACAACATCGCTTATTATAACGCTCATACTCAACAAAGTGTACTGGCTTAAAAAAAAGTATCACAAAGTTGGTGTGGGTTATAACCATGGGGATAACATCTCAGAATGCATTTTTTAAATTTTCATAGTGTTCGAATTTCAGCTGAAACAGGGGGTTCACTCACACTTTAAATCTTTATATATTATACCATTGGAAAATGATCTTCCCATACATCTTCCCATATCTCCTTCTACAGTATAATATACAGATAATATACAGTGTCTCTGTGCCAACATCGCATTACACATTAAAATAACTCCCCATTAGTTGTATTAACAGCCAATTAAATTGATCCCGTGTCTAATCACATTAGCATCATGGCGGCTCCTCCATTGGTGGCTCCTTTTAATCAAATTAGCTATTGTTGCTCTCCAGTTAGCTTAACGGAGTAGTGGCAGTAGTAACGCTCCGGGAGTCAGACTGCCCTGCTTCCTAGAGGAGGGTTTTGTTTACTACTGGAGTCAGACTGGCCTGCTTCCTAGAGGAGGCCCCTGTGTTTACTACTGGAGTCAGACTACCCTGCTTTCTAGAGGAGGCCCCTGTGTTTACTACTGAAGTTAGACTGCCCTGCTTCCTAGAGGAGGCCCCTGTGTTTACCAGTGAAGGGGCTGGCTGGGGGCCCCAAAACCAAGCTGCTGTCAAGATGGGGCCCTTAGTTCCTGTTAGCACGATGGGGCCCTTAGTTCCTGTTAGCATGATGACTAATTCAAGGAAGGCTAGGCTCACACACACACATACACACACACACACACACACACATACACACACACACACACACACACACACACACACACACTTCTGTTTACAGTTGAAACTAGACATCGCCATGTGATGTCTAGAAAATGCCATGTGCATTTTCTGAAGAAAATGCATGTGGTTGCATGAGCCAACTCGTCATATGCGCAATATTCCGTGAGCATGCTAACATGCTAATGCCAGCAAGGCTAATCCGCAAACATGCTACGTCCCCGGGCCACTTAGAAGTGGACTTGTGATTGATTGAATGATGTTGGCTCATTTGCATATACTTATTTGCGCATAACGTGGCCATTTTTAACTCAATAAAAAAATGAAAAATAACTCATGGTCGGGCACATTTAAGGAGCACGTGTACCAAATTTTGTCATTTGTGTTCATGGTTAAAAAAAAAAAGTTAAATACAGAGAGAAATATATCCAGACGAACCTTATGGGTCATTGAGGCAAAAAGATTCAGCATGTCAAATAAGACCCATATACCAA
>OOFB01034831.1:0-16964 GCA_900323305.1 Trachyrincus murrayi | reverse complement strand
GGGGTAGGTCCCACAGGCTGGGCCAAGGACATACAGGGGGGACAGTGAGCAGTGAGCACAAGGGCTGGAGGAAGGAATACAAATACTAGACAGATGCAATACGTGTGTATGTGTATGTGTGTGTGTGTGTGTGTGTGTGTGTGTGTGTGTGTGTGTGTGTGTGGGTGTGTGTTGGGATGTACGGCATTGGGGAGTATTGATTGATAAACCCACGGCTGTCTACACACACAAGCACACAAACTACACGTTGCATCAATTGCACCAATACTGCACACATGCATATATGCGCTAGGTATGCAGTAATGTCAGGTTTGCACTGTTGATACCTATTCCATTCTATTATATTCTATTATATTCTATTGGCCGATACTGAGTACTGATACAAACCATTACCATAGTCTTTTTTTCACCATTAGAGAAAATGATATGTTTATATAGGTCAATAAGCAAAAAACCCTGATTTCCGATATGGATCTTTTTGCCTTTGCATTTAATCTTTATACTGGGGATATTCTCCATGACAGGACTCAACTACTATGGAAGAGGCGCATAAGAACATGTTTAAGAGACACATCAAACACCAAATTGTCTTTACGTGATCCCCACCCGCTCTGAGGACGCGATCCAGACGGTCGGGGGTCCGCGGCGTGGGTCTGCGTGCCTGGCGAGGGGAGCGCGTGTTGGGGGTGGTGGCCGGCGAGTGGGGCTCCGGGGGAAGGTCGGGTGGAGGGTAGCCCCTCTGCACCAGCACCTCGACCGCGCACAGCAGACACACGCTGTGCTGGCAGGGCAGCAGGATGGGCTGCTTGACCATACCATCGCACACGGGGCAATGCAGCTCCTGCTCCATGCTCTTCATGAGAGGAGAGAAGAGGAGGAGAGGATAGAGGAGAGGAGTATAGAGTGGAGAGGAGAGGAGTATAAAGTGGAGTGGAGAGGAGAGGAGAGGGAAGGACAGGAGAAGAAAATTATATAATATATATCATATCATGTAGCCTATAGCTACTAAAAAATGTGACATAGGCCGAAACATCAGATGTAGGAGCTGCATCCCGTTTCTATGGTAATGCACATCATCAACCCTTGCCTTTTTCTAGTCATTGGCGTGGTGTCAGTTAAACACCACTTAAAGATACTATTTGCTGAGTGCTTGAGATTGAAATGATTTTCACCCCTGCATGCATCTGTTCAGTAGCCTACTAGCCAAATGTTGGTACTAGCCTTTGCATTCCGTTTCTACTGAACTCTCTCCATAAATCAGCCTTGTATTTCATTTTGAAGGGTCCAATGATATGACAAAAGTCATACATACTGACACCATGTTAACATATAAGACTATTATTGGATGATATTTGGCAATGTATACCCAGTATGTTATAGTGTTCATGGATGGAGAGGAGGGGACATATTTAAATACCACGTTTTTTTCAATAATTAGGCCTATTTCAAATACATTAGTGCATTTTTTTAAGCAGATATCCTACATTACGATATTAAGGTAGCCTAATTAACTTGTAGTCTCACAAAACTGGGAAACGAAAGACATTCATAATATTTTGTTTAGGCCTATAAAAAACAAAATAGGCCTATATTGGCAGAATTAAATGAACAACGTGCGTCATACTCACAGTAATGCGAACCAATGCGTCCATCATCGAGGTAAAGGTTTGTAATTCCTCTTCTGCCATGCCTTGACAATTCCAATATTGTGCTTCTTTTGGCTATAGACAGAATCCGTTTCTGCGCACGGTAAAGGCCCGCAGCAAAATTATAGTAATCACGCGAGGTAAATAGCCCATGTCTATAGGCCACTAAATAGCATAGACATACCTACATATGAAATAATTCATTAGAATAGCTTAAATGTGCTGCGGCGCAGTCAATGTTCTCGTTGTAGGAACGATGCTGGTCCGTATGTCCGTTCATTCAGCGCAGAAATGTAATGAGGGAGAGGGGGGTGTTGGAGGTGTCTGGCTCCCGTCCCGGCCGCATTGGATTATTCTGAATCTCATAGGCCTACTAAACAAATAAAACACCCTATTGCCAAATTACAGTACACTAGTTCAATTTGATCCGATTTTAGATCGTCTCTACCACTCCCTTCATTTGAAACACAATTGTTAATGTCAGAGTGTAACGAACCACCTGGCTAAAATAAATTGCATTGTCTTTCTCTAGGCCAGTTTATCATTTCTCCATCGGATGGCAGTATTGCCCAGGCAGCCAGAAGCAGTGTCACGCAATTGTTGTCCGTGTCCGGAACCTTTGATAGTTGTTCACAAATGAAGTCGTTTTGTAATCGGGGTTGCACCTTGCCGTCAAGTTGTTGTAGCAACCATCTATACGTGGCTTTGCGATCTCGTAGCATATTCTTGATACTTATCTCATTAGTTCAACTTTTTAAATGTTTTAACGTCATTGGCCTTAATTAGTCCAAACTCGTGTTACGTAGTCAAGTTAAGTGGAGAAAATAGCGAACTTAACTGTGATTAAAAACATAAGCGTTAGTGGCTAGATTGGCTAACCTGGTCTTCAGCCGAGACGGCAGATGATAAATAAGTACCGCAACAATATATATTTGTTAAGGCACAGTCTGGTTTTATAGCTGCATAGTAGGAGCTCTTCACTCCAGCTATGCCGGTGGTCAGCAGCCTTGTTCCAGCACGATTCCTCACTATCACAGCTCATCTGGTTATCGTCATCACAATTTTTTGGTCAAGGGTAAATTGTTTCCTCTTATTTGTTGTCATCTAATCATTTTCATTGTCAAATCTGAATTTCTTTATTCTTGTTTTGTTACTTTCATTTGATTTAAACTGTAGATGTTTTCCCCCTACTCTGTATTGCATATACTACTCATATTGTGTTGTACACATTTCTGATAATGCCATTCTCATAGTTTAACACTTGTTTCACAGGACAACAATGTCAAGGCCGGCTTACCTTTGGATTTCACTCAGGAGCAATACGACAAAGAAGACACGGAGTAAGAACATAATGTGATGTACTATGCACACACATTAATGAACAAACAAACAAATACATGCAATACAATATAACGACACATTTAACTGTCTGTTTTCTCATCCCAGCTTGGTGGTTGGATTGTCGGTCACCTTGGGCCTGTTTGCTGTAGAGCTGGCGGGCTTCTTCTCTGGGGTGTCCATGTTGAACTGCAGCCAGGGCCTGCTGTGTATCCTTTACAACCTGCAGCTTTCACATAGTTGGACGGCTGGCGTCTATTAGGTACAGTTGTATTGTAGAATCACATCTTTTTGTATGTTGTGCCATGCAGCTGTCATGCAAAAATACAAAAACAAGAGTCAAGAAGATATCAATATTTCAGAAAAATTGTCTGACCAGGTGATTTGGAATAGGAATTGCTATAGAATTGAGCAATAAGGACTGCTGAGTAATGGCGGAGCTAGTCTTCTGTTATAACTCCATGACTACGACGCCTACCATAGCCACTGCGGTCCACGCCAGTGCGTCTGTGGCCCTGCTATTCTTTCTGTTTGAGCAATGGGATTGTGGCATCTACTGGTGGATCCTAGCAATTTGCAGGTCAGTACATACATACAGATGTTCGTGTCCTTCCAAGCTTGTTCTTCCCTAACAGTTTTCATCCAGCCCTGGCCGTCCACTGCAGTGCATCCGTCTCCCTGTCATTCTTTGTATTTCAACAGTGGGAATGCTGGACATATTGGGTTATATTTGCCATCTGCAGGTGTGTGTGTGTGTGTGTGTGTGTGTGTGTGTGTGTGTGTGTGTGTGTGTGTGTGTGTGTGTGTGTGTGTGTGTGTGTGTGTGTGTGTTCCCATATGCTTCCTTTATAATTGACCGCACCAAACACCACACCATCTCTGATGCTCTCTACTCAAATATTAACGTTTCCCAACCTTATGTAAACATAATCATAACCCAGAAGTAAAACAGAAAGATTTCCATATAAACTCTGAATTAAAACCATTATAGTTCAAATCCAAATTCTTTCTATTGACATTTTAGTATCTGACCTGATATCAGCTATGTTGGTAGCTATGATGGAAGTGGATCCAGGAGCAAGACCTACTTGATTCAGTGTGTATCAGGTTATGTCAATATAGCAAATGTTTGTACATTTTAACCCTATACATGGCTATAGAATATTGTTGATTAAAAAAAAAATTTAAACACTGGTTATATTGCATAATATATTGCATAATATTCTATCTATAATATTCTCTCTCTCCATTTTCCACAGTGTGCTTCCTGCATTAGTGGAGTTAATGCTATTCATTGCAGTATTTGGAATGAAGAAGAAGCCACTATAACTGTTATTTAAAATATGACTGTTTGATATGGTTACAGTTTAACATGCTGCATCTGATTTGCATGCAGGTATCCCACTATGTGGATGAACAATAATCTGAGGTGAAGCAACTTGGACTGATCTAGCTAGATGTTAAAGGTAGATGATATATTTTTGCTTGGTTATGTAGTATGTATACTGAGAACATTTTGTGACTTCTGCATAGTTTCGTATTTAGTCATTAATGCCTATTGTGTATATATTGAGCAGTTTATTTGTATAATCATTTGTCTGGCATAGCTGTCAAGTTGTTTTTATGAAAAGTATAGCACTACTCTGTTGTCTCCTAAATACAATTTTGTATCAATGATCTTTCAATGAAGTGGTCAGTCTTTTATTTCTGCTCTGCTGTTTACTTTGTGTCTAAAGTGTAAGAGCATAACTGCATTTTAACTGGGAGTGGTGCCGCTATGCACACACTGCTGCCTTTTACTTATTTAATCTTTATTTACCCAGGGAACTTTAGGCTTGTTGAGAATCCATGCTTTATTAGCAGTATTACATACACTTTAAATACAATGTATGTAATTTTAAAATACACATTAAAATACATATATATGTTTCTGAAACATGTTGTTGAACATTGAACATTGAACATTGAACTCATCTTTGTTCGTAAGATCTTAACTCCGCCCACAGGTGTCACATGTAGTTCGGTCCGGGTAGTATACATTTCTATTAAGTTCCGATTTCCTGCAGCCGTAGGGATACATTCCTCAACACATTTAAACTTCTTCACCTTAATTGAATCAATCAACCATAATGGGTATGTATTATATGGCAACGATTTGTTTCGATTGAAATTACAATGCATGATTAAGCATAGTACTTAATTTAAGAAACAAGCTGGCATTGTGCTAACCGGTAACTCTACGTAGACAGCTAATGCTAGCGTTAGTAGCCGTATAACAAGACACATCTCAGTGTATTTAGCCAGTACAGTTAGACAAATCGAATCAGCCCATTTGAATCACTTCACAGATATACGCTATCTAAAGCCATTCGTCTGTACTCTTCTAATGTCCGTTTTTGCTACCTTTTGGTGTGAGGAGGGAAACGTGTATGTGGATACACTGACGTGTCCTAACTTTGAAATGATGGATATGTACACTATTCACATTCAGCATCCAGAAATCAAAGGCATTTCTGTAATTCGTGTCCGATTCACACACGTCAATGTTTATTTAATTGTCTTTGTTGTATACAATGCTGCAGATCGCCAATTAATGCGCCCTCAAAACATCAACGTTTCATTCTGTTTGCAGCAGTGAACACGGGGACGTCCTTGGTGCTGTCCAGTCTGTTGTCAGTACTGGTGTTTGCTGGCATGCAAATGTTTAGTAAGCAGCTTGCATCTACTGAGTGGCTCACCATCGTGGGTGGCTTCCTGGGCTCTGTGCTCTTCATCTGTTCCCTCACTGTATCCTTTTTTTAAATTTTTTCTTTAAAGATGTATATCTGTTTACCAAGTTGCTTTCACTCTGGATCATCATTGTAGTTTTGCGTGGAGAAACTGTTTCGTTCCTTAATTTTGTACGCAGGCATTCAATAACCTGGAAAATGTTGTCTTTGGGAAGGGGTTTCAAGCCAAGATATTTCCAGAGAGTAAGTTGGTTTGGATGTTCGTTTGTTGGAGTTGATATAAAAGTGCCTTTTTATTTTAACACCTTGGTAAAGTAGATTAGGAGATAAAAGATATGTCAATATTTTTCATGTAGGCTATTATTACCTCATCCAAATTATACTGATATTCTTGGACTATTTTCTAATGCATAATTTTACAGCCCAGGAATTTTATGATGTACAGAAAATAATAACGTTACAATAATGTTTTCTATCTAATTCCCCACTTCTAAGTATAACCATAATTAATTGAACACCTATTTTGAAATTGCTAATTGTTAAAATAGCATTGGCTATTCTCTTTTCACTTCATGCTAGCCCATGAACAGATATCTAAGTGTACTTAGACCAGGCACGGGCTAGCTTGTGTGCACACGGCCTGTGGCACAGACGTGCAGCTCCCGTGTTCATGTTATGGACCTCTTTCTCTCCTCCAGTCCTGCTGTGCCTGTGTCTGTCACTGTTCGCCTCTGGTCTGGTTCATCGTGTGTGTGTGACAACATGGTGAGTAGTAGTTTAAGATATTACAAATATCCAATGCTGACTTTAGCTCACTTGACTGCACCATTGAACCGCCATGTTGGTTTACTGCTTATATGGTGTCTTGACACAATTGTGTTTCTTTTCCTATCCAGTCTGATCTTCTCGCTCTTCGCCCTCTACTACATCAACAAGGTGTCCTCGGCTCTCTACCAAGGGGTCGTTCCCATGGTAACCCCAGCCAAGGCAACCAGCAAGGGCAAGAGAAAGAACTAGGAACATCTGTCTGATGTTAACATTCCGCATTATCTCACAACAGTTAAATTTGTCAGTTTTGTTTTTCTCCCCACAGCCATTTCTGAATATCATACATGTCCATTACACTATTGGTTTTCATCGTGATGTGGCCTTTGTTTGTTTGTCTGTTTGTTGTATGGGACTTCTGTTGTTGTTTTTTTTAACTACAAGTGTGCTCTCAGTAACGTTTTTCAGTTCAATATTGCTATGCTCAACATGCAGATGTACGGAACTGATTCTAACAATCAAACATTAGTAATAGGGCAGTGGCCACAATTGAATGGAGCCCCCATCAGTTAATTGAAGAGCGGTAACAAAATAAAGGAAATCGTTCAGCACTAATTATGTTGTGTTGAGATTCCAACATGCCATCATTTTCATACAATTCATCAGAACACATTTTTTAAAGATACATTTTGCAATTAAAATGATTTGAAAGACACTGTGCCTTTGTTTGACTGACTTTATGTGAAGTAAGGGCAACTGAGCTTGTCCGTTAGATTGGCTTATTGATTATGGAAACGGGCCCATATTTCAGACCGCACCACAAGACCAACAGGAATAGTTGACTGAAATATTATTTACACATATAAATGTGTAAATAGACTAGTTATGAGTACCCACCCCTTGAATATGCCTGTACACATTTCCACATATGGTATAGAAAAAAACGGATTGGTTGTATGAAGTGCTGTGCAGAGTGATGTTTATAAGGGTTATCATGAGGGAATAAATTAATGTTGGACAAAATATTGCTGTAGTGCAGTATTCATGGTGCGGGTATGGCAAGAATTTCAGGAATATAAGTTTCATCCTCGTCCCCTCCCTTCATAATGGGCGTTGCCGGGCCCACTATACACCGTTATATAAACTTTTGCAGAGCTCACGTCTGCCCGCATTTCCCTGAGACAAAATTACCCCCCTTCTTTTCGCTTGGTAAGTCTTACAGATGTTTTAATATATTTTGTGTTTCTGGTATTTGGGATCCTTGACATTTCTGCAAGCAGTTATATGACGAGAACTGTGCCTGTTCTTAGTTTCATGTCGTAAGATTTGGTCTTTTTAGGTAAACTCATTGTTGTGAAAGAATATAACTTATAACGTCTGTCGGTGACATTTTTGGGAAATGCTATACAGTAAAAATGCATGTAAAAAGAATGGTTAAGGCAAGGCAAATTCATATTGACCATTTATAGTGTTTTACAGGCAGGAATCACATTTTAAAAACATTAAAAAGACAGGCCTACATTGAAAGACAACAAAAGACAATCGTTTAAAAGACAAAAGTGTAAAATAAAAGTATGAGATAGTAAAAGAATGAATATGCAGTAGGGAGATGCTATAGAGATAGGAAGTTAGCCAGAAAGTGAGTAATACCTAAAGAATGTTCTTTCGGGAAACCACTCCCGTAGGCCTATCCCACACTCAAATATGTTTACATGTCTTACTACAGCTTATTCGCCCACCTAAATCATGTTATTAAACACTTTCTAACACAATTTCCTTTAGCTAGGCCTATACATTTTAAAGTGACTACAGAATTCAATATGCATTTATTTATGTACATATAGGCTAAAGAAAAACAACCAAAGCCACTACATTTAAATATTCACATTCAAAAACAATTGTCTTTCCTCTCAGAGACCCACTGCAGCAACCATGTCTGAGCTGGAGAAATGCATGGAGTCACTGATCACGGTGTTCCACCGCTATGCTGACGGCGATGGGGATAAGGCCACCATGACAAATAAGGAGTTTAAGAAGCTCTTAGAGACAGAGCTTTCCTCATTCCTCTCTGTAAGAAAAAATGTTTTCTCTATCATTCACACTGTTGTATCATTAATCCAGTAATCCCATGTAGGCCTAACTAGATGACCTCTGATTTTATTTTTCACAGTCCCAGAAAAAACCTGACACAGTGGATAGAATAATGAAGGACCTGGATCAGAACAACGACAAAAAGCTGGACTTTGAAGAATTTATGTCCCTGGTCGTCGGCCTCACCACTGCATGTGAAGCATATCAACGGCTACATCAACAAAAAGGCAAAAAGCAGTGAATCCATGGAGAACAAGAAGAATTGGACAGGAATGTTTGAAAATGGAACGTTTGTAAATGAGGGTATGAGTTCACCAATAAAGATTTAACAAAATCACACTGTCTTTCTGTCAGAGTCTAATAGTTGTTATCATTTCATCATAGGCCTAATAACAACTCATTTCTTGTTACAGATTGCTACATGTGATATGAATATGAATTGCTATGTTGCAAATAGTTGTCAAATTAAACAATAACTATTAGTGTATTTACAGTTCATAGTAGGCCTAATTGTCTTCCTATTGAAGCTGCATCTCTTTATGAAGGAAAACTTGCAGGGAGTTGGTGAAAACGCATGGAAACAGGGAACACACTCCTTATAGCCAGGGAACACACTCCTTACAGCCAGGGAACAAACTGCTTACAGTCAGGGAACACACTCCTTACAGCCAGGGAACAAACTCCTTACAGCCAGGGAACAAACTCCTTACAGCCAGGGAACAAACTCCTTACAGCCAGGGAACAAACTCCTTACAGCCAGGGAACAAACTGCTTACAGTCAGGGAACACACTCCTTACAGCCAGGGAACAAACTCCTTACAGCCAGGGAACAAACTCCTTACAGCCAGAAAACAAACTCCTTAAAGTGAGGGAACAAACTCCTTACAGCCAGGGCAGGACTCCCCCAGCTGCCCTTTACTGCAGACATCACAATAGTGCAGTTGTTATTTGTCTATCTTGTGTGCAACATTTGTATCCAATGTCCAATCCACAGATAGAATGTACATTGCAGTAACATACCATCTGCATAATATACATTGATTCTTGTATGTTTATAACTATGCTGAAAACCAAGCACTGGCCTGCACAAATATGTGGTTATGATCATGCAGTACAGCACATTTAAATGTGCCACAGATGCTTTCAGGCTTAGTCAGCACATGTCAGTGCAGATAGAGGGCCATATTTGTGAGAATTATTTATTTTGGAAGGAGGTGATGTCTCTCGTTCTCTTACAAAGCATCTCCAGTTCAAAGCTGAACTATCTGCACTCCTTCCTCACCTATATAGTATATCAGAATC
Organism: Trachyrincus murrayi; assembly: GCA_900323305.1. NCBI lineage: Eukaryota > Metazoa > Chordata > Actinopteri > Gadiformes > Macrouridae > Trachyrincus > Trachyrincus murrayi. Next base: position 7,093 of record OOFB01034831.1, on the reverse strand, counting down.
AGAATAAGAATCAGAAATACTTTATTGATCCCCGGAGGGAAATTGGTTACACTGCAGTTACTCACAAACTCTCTCTTTACAAGTGGGAAGTATATAAGAATAAGAAATAAGAAATAAGAATACTAAATACTAGAATTATATAATATATATACAACATATATATACACATATATATACATAGCATGTACACAACATCAATATAAATAATAGTAATACAGTAAGGATAGCGATATAAATATGAATATGAAAAACAGTGTCAAGTGTATGTGCAAACCAAGAAATGACAGTATGTACAATAAAATATATACAGCAATTATGCAGTTATGCAGTAAGCCGGGGGACAGTCTGTTGACTCCGAGTGTCTGGCACTCAGAGGGAGGAGTTGTAGAGTTTGATGGCCGCAGGCAGGAATGACTTCCTGTGGCGATCTGTGGTGCATCTCAGTTGAAGGAGTCTTGCACTGAATGAACTCCTTCGATTGGCTAGCACGTCATGGAGTGGGTGGGAGACATTGTCCAGGATAGCACTAAGCCTGGACAGCATCCTCCTCTCTGACACTGCCGCCAGAGAGCCCAGCTCCACCTCCATAATGTTACTGGCCTTGCGGATCAGTTTGTTAAGTCTGTTGGCGTCCGCCGCCCTCAGCCCGCTGCCCCAGCACACGACAGCAAACAGAAAAGCACTGGCCACCACAGACTCATAGAACATCCGCAGCATAGTCCGGCAGATGTTGAAGGACCTGAGCCTCCTCAGAAAGTAGAGGCGGCTCTGGCCCTTCTTGTAGAGGGCTTCAGTGTTCTTAGCCCAGTCCAGTTTATTGTCAATGAACACTCCCAGGTACTTGTAGACCTCCACCAAGTCAACGCTGACCCCCTGGATGGAAATGGGGGTCACCTGTGCCATGGTCCTTTTCAGGTCCACCACCAGCTCCTTAGTCTTGGATATATAATGTGGGTGTAACAAATTACATAAGACTTATTGAATTGGCCTATTCTACGTATGTTCGATGAAGTGTGGTTAATACTCATTACTCAAAAAGTCATGCCATAAATCATCTTGTAATTTTTTATGACTGAGACAAAATTATTTACAGACATACAGTAACCACTAGAGGTCAGTAGTTCTCCAAAAGCCACCAGTATTTTTAGGCTACTCCCCTAGCTCCTCTGTAGGTCTACCTCCAGTGTTGTGCAAGTTCACACTTCACAAGAGCTAGCTCAAGGTTCAGTTCACACAGATTAAAATGAACTAGTTCACGTTCATTTCTTTCTATTCTATTCTTTTTCAGTAGAACCTCATCCTACCCATCCACCCCCAGCCATCAATCATTGCCACTGCCCACTTCCCAAACGAAATGAATTACTGTATACCACTTGTCGATGTGGTTGACGTTCGCACTTGTTTCTTCGGACCCGGCGGCCACAATTTGCATAAAAACGTTTTTCCGTTAGAATCTGTACTGATTTGTTTTGATTTGTAGCTGCGGTGTATGAATTGCAGCCGGTTTCACTAGACATGCTGGCATGCCGGTTGCGGTTGCAGTAAATCCTCGGGTGCCGTAAGCGTGAGCGCTCACGTTCATTAGTTGCAAAAGGATACGTTCAGTTCACCGTTCACCAGAAATATGAGCGCGTTCATGCACAACAGTGTTTAAATGTCTCTTAAACGAATCAATACAGTTTTAGGCTATAATATAAAACTAAATACAATAAGTGTGTGTGTGTGTGTGTGTGTGTGTGTGTGTGTGTTCTTGTGTCGGACACACATCGCCATACGCGCAGAGTAGAGTTCTCAACTGCTTGATTTGTTATTAATTTGTTCGTTCATATAATAATACCAGTGTTGACTTCAATGATTCCCTCAAATGAATATGTCTGTCAAATTTTACAATATGGCATATAAAACTAACTAATTGTGCGTGTTCTTGTGTCGGCGTGTTGGCGGCAGCTTCCTTGACCTTAATGTCGGTTAGACCAAGGAGCTGTGTCAGGGAGGTAGAACGGGAACAGACAGCATAGGGCCTGTCTTCAAGCCAATTATCATGAAGGGACAGGAAGTGGAACAGGTCACTTATCTGGGAACAATCATTGACAATAAACTTACCTTTCAGCCTCATGCAGACTATATTTATAAAAAAAGCAAGGCAGTGGCTCTCTCTCCTCAGGAAACTGAGGAGCTTCAATGCCAGCAAACTGTCAAAGTTAGTTGAGATCCCTGTACACCCGCTTATCAATTAATGGTAGAACGCAGAATAGCATTATAAAAATAGTAATAATGATAATAATCAATGTAACAATCAGTAATGCAATAACTGTGTGTGTGGGGGGGGGGGAAGTGATTACCTAGGATCCTGAAGATATCCAGGGCAAAGCAACATGAAGGTTCAAATGGTCAGGCTTGAAGTGTGTATATATCTTAAGGTATATTACATAATTGTGTATGTATCTTAAAAAGTACAGTGCATAAAGGTTTAAATAATGTATGTATCTTAAAGTAAGTATCTTACATAAACCAAGGTTGGGATGGGATTGATTGTTAGAATCAGTTCCGTAAACCCGCATGTTGAGCACACCAATATTGAACTGAAAAACTTTACTGAGAGAGAACTTGTAGTTAAAAAAAAAAAACGGAATTCCCATGAAAAGCCAGTTGAATGGACATTCCGGAGAATGAAAATGGCCGTATTTTGAACCCCAGAATGCATTTCAAAGCTGTTTTTTCACTTGTAGGCTTTTGTTAGGTAACTTGGATACCATTAAAATATCAATAAAACGTAGGAATAAATCTGTCAACTTAGGAATGTATCTGTCCGAGATAAGAACTGGATACAAGCCTGCACTCAATAAACCTTCCATTTTGCTGAATCCTCTGAGCCTGTTTGTTTTTATTTATCATAGTTACATCACTGACATTTAAATGACAGCGGGGTTTCCTGAAAAGTATGAGGTTCGGTAACCACTACTAGGTGTGATGGACGGCTAAACTCGTTGCGATCAGCCTCTGTGTAGAGTAATATAGTTTTTTTGACTGCGTTAGAAAGATATTGGATATTCAACAGATATTCGTGCTCCGTAATGAAGTGATCTAAAGCGGGGGTGAAAGGGACAATCAGCAGTGAAAATCCCGGTGGGTAGAGGTGTTAAGAGGGGAGGCTGCCTGACAGCGGCACTTCCCTCCGAGTCCATGGCCAACTACGGTGGCCACTAGGGAAATCGGGCTGAGATAATAATAATGCAGTGTTTTCCCCTATATGCATCCAGCGCAGCAAACAATGCATTCAATGATTATTCATCGTAGCCTTTAGAATCTGACAAATTCTTGCTTCCAAGTCTCCAGAGACTCGAGTCTCAAAGCACCAATTCTCGAGTAAGTCAAGTCTCACAGCAGGCGAGTCCAGTCAAGTCGCAAGTCCCCATTTTAGCAACTCGAGTCCGACTCAAGTCCAAGTCTCAAGTCCCCAGCTCTGCTCGTTATCCACAAATGTGTAACTCTATATTATTTGAATTATGATTTTTTTATTTTCTCCATTTGGTGCTGCTGGTGTTTTAATGGAACCAATATTCTCCTGGTGGGTGGAGCTTCGGTAGTAGGCCAGGTTTTGCTTCTCTAGTGCTTCTCCTCAGCCTGGTAGCTTCTAGTGTGCTCAGGGGGTTTGTGGTGGCCAGCGACAAGGTTTGTCAAGTCAGGCCATATATTTCTGACACCCCCTAACCCTAGCCCCCCCCCAAGGGCAAGGAACAACTCCCTTAATTAGGAAGAAACCTTGAGAAGGAACACAGAGTGGGGGATCCCTCCTTCCAGGGATGGTTAGGAGTGCAACAGGTGCCATAATTGACATACATATTAGTTTGTCTCTATGTGCCCCTGAGCAGGGACTGGCGGAGAGCCTTCTGGGGCAAAGTCTAGTCAGGCCAAAGAAGAAAAAAATAACCGGGTGGTTGTAGGTCCTGTCCTTCCCTTTGACCTCAGCACTCCTGATTCTGTCATCAGCTCCTGGCCGAGATGCACCAGGCTGCCCCATGAGCAATTGGGGGGCGTGACTGGATCAGGGACTGCAACAACTATTGCTGGCTCGATCAGCTGGCCTCTCCGCTGCCGACATCGGGCGGATGATGGTGGACGGCCTCTCTCCCCCTCAGGATCTGTCGTCGAGCCTCGACGACCCTCTCTGGTTCCGGGTGGGGCCACCTGGTGTCGATGTCCTCTGCGATCAGCTGCAGGAGTTGGGCTCAGCCAGCTCAGTGAGTGACTGGCCACGGATAATGTCCCCTGCTGGGTTGCTCTCTGAGTCAATGTAACACCAGCTCTCAGGGTCCGTCAGCTCTTTGTTCCCCCTTGGAACATCTCTCTTGGACTTGCAGCTCGTACTCCAACCAGCCAGCAAGGTCCAGCAAGGTGGGGATGGGGACCTGCAGGGGGTGGACCGACCTCCTGCAGCTCGATCTCAGGTCGTGGGGTAGCTCTCTCCACCTCAGGGGGAGAGAGTTGTCGATGTCCTCTGCGATCAGCCACAGCCCCCAACGCGGATTACCTCCAACGTGGATGAGCGGGCTCAGGCCGTCGAAACCCACCACCAGGGGGAGGAGGCGGCTGTTGGGGGACACTTGCTACCTGCCCGCCAGTGGCCGACCTCGATAGGGAAACTGCCCCATCGGGTCCATTGGAGGACGACCACTTCAGGTTCTCTGTAGTCCTCTGTGCTCCCTGCCAGCGCTCACTCCCAAAGATCTTTCGTTGAGCCTCGACGACCCTCTCTGGTTCCGGGTGGGGCCACCTGGTGTTGATGTCCTCTGCGATCAGCCCCCATCGTGGATGACCTCCAACGTGGATGAGCTGGCTCAGGCCGCCGAGTCCCAGTCCCGTCGAGGAGGCAGCTGTTGGGGGACGCTGGCTTACCTGCCCGCCAGTGTCCGACCCTGATAGGGAAATTTAGGGAGAGTAAGTCCAATGACCAGGTGAAAAAGATTTCCCACACAGACTTTCTTCTTCACGGTCACTTACCTCTCTGAAAGCCCCACACCCACACCCTTTACTCTATTAGGGGAGCAACAGGCTGTGAAGAAGCGCACAATTCTTCACATTGCGCTCCGGAATCCAGCTGCACATCTGCCTTTCTTCTTCTTCTTGACAGACACAGCCTCCTCCTCTCTCCTTCAAAGACAAGAGAACAGAGAAAAAGGAAAAAGAGAATGTCCTCAACTGCAAGGAAAAATGCTCACTCACAAAAAGCATGTATAAATTGTAGTCATAGCCAACAGCCGCTATTTCTTTCATCTGAGTATCTGTCTGAGCCATGGATCTGAACAAGCTTGTTTACGTCCACACAGTCTTGTTTTATATGCAATGTATTTGTATGTAACCATAGTTCTATGTATGTAACACAGGGATGTCAGCACAACAAAAATAATAAGTCCAGAACTGTTGATTGCTCCAAGCCATGTTAAAACATACTTTTGTGTCTGTGTTCATTGTGCCCTATTGTGCTAAAATAATGCAATTTAAAATGAATTTTTCACCTCCACGACGCATCGTGACAGTTTGGCATCGCGATGATTTGTGTCACGATGCATTGTTACACCCCTAGTCATTAGCCATTAGTATAGAGAATCGAATACATTGCACAGAAACGTCAACACAACGGAGGCACAAAACAGTTGGCAATCAAGTTCAGGAAAACACGTGGACAGCAGAACCAGCACCACTACTGGGCTGCACATCTCTTTATGTAATCTAGCCAGCCTCCCAGACATGGGGGGTATGACAGGTGAGTCACCTCTCGAGGAAGGGGTCGCAGGTTGAGAAATGCCCGCGCAGCAGCACTGTGCTGTCAGAATCCACCAGAGATGCCTGAAACAAAAGGAGAACAATTGATCCTTCACACAACATTTATTTGACTTAATTGGATCTGAGACAACAGCTGTACGACTAGCACCACTGTAATTCACTGATTCATCTGACGACGGCGTGTTGTGTTCCTGGATACTTACCTTTACCAGCTGAGCCAGCGGGGGGTCACAGAGCTGGACCTTGTGGTGTGGGTCCTGCTGCCCGTTAAGGTGTCCTAGGGAAATGAGGAGATGGGGGAAGGAAAAGTTACAAACAGGGCACAAAATTAGCACCAGCCACCAGCTAAATGCTTGTAAAATATGCAAAAGGCTAGTAGATTTGCTTCACTCACCAGCCAAAAACAACAATGGTAATCTATTGAGTAGCTGGTCATATTTGAACATTCACTAGCCATTTGGCCGGTGGACAAAAAAGTATATTTTGCACCCTGGTTACAAAATAAGTGAGTCCCAAGTCCCACACTTGTCCTTATAGTACAGTGAACAGTCTTAAACAGTATGAATCCATCCACTTGGTATGCACTACCCCCTCACAACACAACTCACCATGTGCGGATGTCCCTGTAACATCTGGGACAAATCCGGCCTGATCCTCGGTCACTGGGAGGATGTCCTGCAGGTCATTTGCCTCCATTGACTTCTGAAAATTTGAATAAATTACATAAATTAGATTATAATACTTATTAGAGAATTCAAGAATGTCAAGTTCACGGCATGTCAATGTTGTAAACGTGTCGTTTTTTGAAAAGGTTTGTCTGAGCATGTGTGGAGTGTGTGTTGTTGGTGGCTGGTTTAAGCAGCCTCACCTGGTCGGAGTTAGACTGATTAGACTCTGGGACTGGGTGAGGCTGTGGGGCATTGGCCAATCAGGCCCACAGGTTAAACCAGCCACCAGCAAACACACTCAGGAGGAGCTCCAGCATGTACCACCTGCTCTGTTGTTCAGACTACCACAAAATAACAATAAACCGGTTTACTCATCAACTGCCTGTGTCCTGCTCTTGGAGAAGCCCTGGAAAGCCACAGTAGATGGCAGGTGGCAGGGGCAAACTGCCACACCATGTCTGAGATATAATTTCCCCACTATAAAAACAATTAATAGAGAACAATTCCCTGGATGGATTGACTCGTGGATGGGTGCGTTTTATTCCTGAGAAACTTTCTAGTTCAGATCATTTTTAATGGAGTCAATAGCTGCAGTAGAAAAATTACACGGTGCAGGTGCAATTTATTTACATGCATAGATT
>OOFB01034830.1:13055-27243 GCA_900323305.1 Trachyrincus murrayi | reverse complement strand
AATTCTAATCCCCTTCGACAGCTGGAATGGCGTCATTATTTTCACCCCTACTACGATTATTTACTAAGTCTGAGAATCAGCGTGGTTCTCTTCGCAAACCATGGGATGTTACTCTCTCTCTCTCTCTCTCTCTCTCTCTCTTACTCTATCTCTCTTACACTCTCTCATACTCTTACTCTCTCTCTCTTACTCTCTCTGTCCGAGCCTCTCGGGAGCGAGACGCTACAGTAATATGCTTGGTGCTGCTTGGTGCTGCGTTTCTGTTTGCTGTGTAAGCTGGAAGTGAAAGGTTAACGGTAAAACCCAATCTGTAGCTCTAGACAGGGCCATGCGATGGACCTGCCATCTCCCAGGCCCGTCACACACAAGGTGCAGAATGACATGGTCAAGACTTTCTTTCACAAACCAGAATCATAACGTTATCGCATTGTGCTAGTGTGTGTGTGTGTGTGTGTGGTGTATACGTGTGTGTGTGTGTGTGTGTGTGTGTGTGTGTTTTGGTAGTGTGGTGTTAGGTGCAGTCTGATGACAGGTTGTACTTGGCAAATGCTTCCAGTAGGTACACATAATCTGTAATACACTAACTGTACAGGCATGCGCTTGTCACACACGCACGCACGCATGCAAACACACACACACTGTTACATGAACATACACACACGAAACCACAATGACAGTGTGTGTGTGTGTGTGTGTGTGTGTGTGTGTGTGTGTGTGTGTGTGTGTGTGTGTGTGTGTGTGTGTGTGTGTGTGTGTGTGTGTGTGTGTGTGTGTGTGTGTGTGTGTGTGTGTGTGTGTGGTTGAGGATATTGTATACAGTCTCTGGTTTGAAGCTGTATTTTGATTCATCTGCAACAAGACGTGTCCATTGCCCTTGCGGCGGCCATGTTGAATGTCATCCCAATCCACACAAGGGTCTTCGTAACAATCACTCAAGTCCTTCGTTTCATTTTCAAAGTCACCCGTCACTTCAGGCGGGGACGCCAGATCCCAACGTGCCGTTTCGGTGTTCCACATTTCACATGAACGCGACGACATTATTCTGTATTGGTCGTTATCGTTTTAGATTCTAAAACATTTATGAAAATGACGAGTGAAAATTAATCAGAATACGTTTTTTCCATTACCAAATTTCTCCTTTTCACACGACAATTTAAATGCACTTAAACAACAATGAAAATATGATTTAGATTTTCAGTTTGAAAACCACTTTCAGACCATTTGGTGTGCAGTGAGGCGAGCGTCAGCATCTAACCCGCTGCACATGTTCCGGTCACTTCCTGTTTGTTCCGGTCACTTCCTGTTTCCCAACCCCAGCCCTACAGGGATCTACTCAGCTCATTCAGCAAACATATTGATTCTGGCTATTTGTGGCTGGATAAACATCTACAAATCGGTAAGGCGTAAGAGAACACATACTGTGGAACACGCAAGACCCCATTAGATCTAGAGGATAAGAACACGTACAGGAATTATAATCCGTGTCCAGGCAGACCACATAGGAAGACCATATGGTCCCTGGACACCACGGGGTGCATCTACAGGAGGCCGAGTATCAGCGTCCTGTACAGTTACTTCACAAGGAATTTAACCTCGAAGTGCACATTAAATTGTCTAGAAATGAAAAAAACGAACGAATGAAAAAGGCTGTCAAATAATATTGTGAGCATACCGTTATTTGTGTTATCCTTGTATATCCATTTTTATTCTTTGTTTTCTATTTTTCTTTCTTACAATCTCATTTGCTTTCACCACGTTTTTTACTCCGGTTTCAATTATGCACCAGAGATCATCACGTGGCAAATGTAGACACCACGATTATCTAAATAACATATGACTTGAAAAAAATACATGCCGTTATTTCCCGGAATATGTGTGTTTATTAATGACCCGACGGGCGCAATTCAAACAACGAAGCTGAGAACAGAATAAATGTATGTGTCAGGTAGAGCCAGCTGTTTGCTCCAGAAGCACAGCAGCCTTCACCCCATACAAAAGGTTCTGGGTTCGGGTCCCATGACGACCAGCCAGCACCCCCCCTACACAGTTCTTTCCCAAGAGCAGTTGCAATAAAGTATTTTGAAAGATGGGTGAGTAACCGTTAGCTTAATGTGTCTGCTCCTGATAGGCCCATGGGCATCCCCATTAGTATTTACCTTCTTCTTATCGAATGTCTAATATCGTTCATCATTTCTTCTTTTTATCATATGAAATGTATTTAATTCTTTATTTAATTATTCACATTTTATGTATTTTATTTTATTCATTTAATCTATTCCATTTTGTGTTTCCCTTTTATTTTGTGGTGGGATTACGTGAACAAAAACATTTCCACTGCACTTTGTTGCGTTTGGTAAATAAAACATCTTGAATGTTCTTCTCTTCGTCATCTTTTCTCTTCAGGGTTTTCCACAGACTCTCATGAGCACCTCACGCTGGCACCTTCACATGTCCATGGAGAAGACGCTCTCTAGAGGAGCAGTGCTGCTGCACGGTCATTCCTTTCCCCGCTGTGACCGCGTGGCGCCCTCCCGGTGTGGGCGTGACGCCCTGCCGGTGTGGGCGTGACGCCCTGCCGGTGTGGGCGTCATGCCCTGCCGGTGTGGGCGCGCGTGACATGTGACATTTAGCTAATTGGGACATGGGATCGCAGGGCGGAGGGCGGCGGTGTTGTAGGGTCCTGGAACCGTAACTGTGGGTGGTTCCGTCTCCATCTTGGCTCCTCTGCCGTGGGGGTGAGGGGCGTGGGGGGAGGGGGGGGAGGGAAAGGCCACGGGTGTCTCGGCTGTGATCTCCCTCTGTGCCCAATTTGTCCCTTTATCTCATCGTCGTCGTAAATACGCTCTGCTCTCCAGCAGCCATGTTGTTACGCGGACCTTTCCGGAAGTGACTGATAGCACGCGCACACACACACACACACACACACAGCAAACACCAGTTACTCCTTACTGTGTGTGTGTGTGTGTGTGTGTGTGTGTGTGTGTGTGTGTCTCAGGCTTCATTAAATGCATTGTGTGGTGGACATGCAACATTCATGTCAGTGCTGCTCAGATGTGCTTGTTTACTTGGCCTTGTGGTGTGTGTGCGTGTGTGTTGTTTTCCCCAGGTACTGCAGTGCTTTACCAGTATCATTCTTTGTTACCGTCTCTCTCTCTCTCTCTCTCTCTCTCTCTCTCTCTCTCTCTCTCATGTTAATTTTTCATGTCAAATTCCCCTACTTGACGCTTCAGCAGGATTATAGAAAACAGAGCAGAATATTTTACCAGCTAGCAGGGCTGGCTGTAAGGGCTGATCAATTCCTTCACCTGTTCCTCGTTAGCCCACCTAATCAATAAATCACTGTCAAGCCTCTGGGATCACCGCTATATAGCTGTAATAATAGCTGTATCTTATGTTGTGTTATGCTGTGCTGTGTGTGTTATGTTATGTTGTGTGTTATGTTATGTTGTATGTTATGATATGTTGTGTGTTATGTTGTGTTGTGTTAAGTTGTGTTATGTTATGTTATGTTATGTTGAGTTGTGTTGTGTTGTGTTATGTTGTGTTGTTATGTTAAGTTGTGTTATGTTAAGTTGTGTTGTTATGTTATGTTGTGTTAAGTTGTGTTAAGTTGTGTTGTTATGTTATGTTAAGTTGTTATGTTGTGTTGTTATGTTATGTTAAGTTGTGTTATGTTATGTTATGTTGTGTTACATTGTTTTGTGTTATGTGTTATATTTCTTTATCTTGGAAAGTAACAAGAAGTTGTAAAACGTAAACATGCTTCAATGAACAAACCATGGATCTAGGGTCAGGTTAATTGTTATATTATATATAATTATATACTATTATATTATACTATATAAGAACAGCTGTGATCAATACATCCTTCACCATCTGAATAAACTATCTCATATAGGGCTTGTAGCATAGGAGCATTGGACTGTTAGTTATTATCAGTGGTGTAACCTAACGAAGTATAAATACTTTAGAAATATTTCGTTACAGTACTTAAGTAGTTATTTTTGGAGTATCTGTACTTTACTTGAGTTTTTATATTTCTGTCGAGTGGACTCATGGTTAATCGCTAATTATAAAATCAGAAAATAATTGTCTTATCGTGCTAATGGATTATCCTTACAGACTTCTGTAGTGTTTAGCGTGTTGTTATGCGTGTGAATAATCAAGCCCAAATAATATTTGCTGGAAAATCACAACCGGATGTCCGTAAGCTCCGGCGAAACAGACCCGTGACCATAGTTACCGCAAATGTTTACCTATATATGTACTTTGTTACTTTTACTTTTGATACTTAAGTACATTTTAACCCAGATAAATACTTTTGATACTTAAAATTTGTGATTTAGTGATTTATAAGTGATTTTCTTGCGGATGACTTTAACTTTTACCAGAGTCAACTAAGATATGTTAGATAAGATATCTTTTACTCAAGTATGACTTTCTAGTACTTTATACACCACTGGTTATTATGTTGGTAGTAATGTTTTTTTTGGTCAATGATTTGTCATTATGGGGAGACATTGTTGTGTTTGAAACTGCCACAGTGTTTCTCATGTGAGCCGTAACCTTGACGACAGCCTAGGTTACGGTATATTTACGTTAGCTCTCGAGTCCTCTCAATATGGCGGAGAATCCCATGATGCATTCTGATGTACAAGAACTATATCTTGTTTAATTTCAGTGATCAGTTTTCCAGGTCAAACCTGCAGTACTCCATAATGAAGTCTAGATGGACCGCAGACTCCAGCCCGTAATAAACAATAAGACACGATGCAATCCAACGTATTCCCCAGTGTCATCAGTGCAGCTAGGAATGACGGCTGATCCACAGGCAGGCGGGGGAGGGGAGAGTAGAGGTGTGGGATGGGCGGAGTCGATGGTGTGGTGCTGCCTGTCACTCACGCAGAGGTTGTGGGTTCAAGTCCCAGGACGCCACGCAAAGAGAGCACGTGGGCTAGGAGCTAAAACAACGAGTAGCGCTCTGTCTCTCATTATTACTGGATGAACAAACAAACTATATATATATATATATATATAAATATATATATCTCTAGAGAGATAGAGACACACACACACATACACACAGATATGATAGATAGATCGGATGTGAGATTTTTTTAAAGTAGGGCTTGTGACAGTCATGTGTGTGTGTGTGTGTCATTGACTTGGATCCAGCCCCTTCTCTACTATTTAATATCACACTCAAAGTCTTCCTCTGACAGACGCAGCATATCCCCCTGTGTCTCTCCACTATCTCTTATATATCCATCCACTAGTCTGACATATATCCTCTATCTCTTGTATATCATCCACTAGTCTGACATATATCCTCTATCTCTTATATATCATCCACTAGTCTGACATATATCCTCTATCTCTTATATATCATCCACTGGTCTGACATATATCCACTATCTCTTATATATCCATCCACTAGTCTGACATATATCCTCTATCTCTTATATATCATCCACTAGTCTGACATATATCCTCTATCTCTTATATATCCATCCACTGGTCTAACATATATCCTCTATCTCTTATATATCCATCCACTGGTCTGACATATATCCTCTATCTCTTATATATCATCCACTAGTCTGACATATCTCCATTATCTCTAATATATTCAACAACCAGTCTAAAATATCTCATCTATCTCTAATATATCAACTGGCTAGTATAACATATGTCCTCTATCTCTATTATATCTCCCAACTAGTATAAGGTATCTCTAATATATCAACCGACTAGTATAACATATTTAACTAGTATATATATAGATACTGGTACCAGTATATATATAGATACTGGTACCAGTCCAGTCCAGAAAGCTGTTCTCTTTTAACTCTCACCTCACCATACCTGCTGTGTCTCATTAAATGCCAGCTTGGAGTTGACTTTAAAAACCTTTTAAAACATTCAAACGCGCTAAAATCTCAACTGTTATTACCCGCCCTGAATTCTGGCAGCCTGTGAATTCACTACAGTATTCATGTATTCGCGTGGCCGTTAATTGACTGTATACAGTATTCATGTATTCACCCAGTATACACTGCTACTCCAGTCCAACACCCAAACATGGCAATCAAGCCGCTGCACCTGCTTTCCATCATCATCATCATTTAAAACCCCTACTGACGACCTCTGACCCTCTCCGTGTTCCTTTTCCACTCCAATTAACAAGTGTCCTACGGAGAAGCTAATGCTATGCTATGCCCACTATGCTAGATCTGTGATGCTATGCTATACCTGCTATGCTATGGTATATATGCTATGCTATACCTACTATGCTATGGTATATCTGCTATGCTATGGTATATATTATATGCTATGCTATACCTGCTATGCTATGGTATAGCTGCTATGCTATGCTATATCTGCTATGCTATGCTATACCTACTATACTATATATCTGCTATGCTAAGCTATACCTGCTATGCTATGCAATACCTGCTATGATATGCAATACCTTCTATGCTAAGCTAGACCTGCTAGCCTAGCCTGTGCCTGAGCAGCAGCTGTGTAAAGGCGGAGTGATTAACTCCACCATGCGTCTCAGACATACCCCGGCGTTCCTGTACCGCGGTTCACCCCGGAGTTTATAATGAGGAGGAAACGCTGCGTCTGCTGACTGAGAGGACGCTCGTCTGCTGGGGGGTTCTGGTGATAATGCTGGCGGCAAAAAGCACACATACGCTTTTGTGTGGAAATATATTCACTACTAAGCTTGGTTGTTGAGGACTGACAGCCATCTGTGTGTGTGTGTCTGTGGGGGGGGGGGCTGAGTGTGTGTGTGTGTGTGTGTGTGTGTGTGTGTGTGTGTGTGTGTGTGTGTGTGTGTCATGGCCGATTCTTTGTGAACAGACTGCAGAGAATCTTCTGGATAAACCCAGCAAAATTGGAAATGAAAATATGGCATCACACACACACACACACACACACACACACATGCACACCTACACACACTCACTCACAGCCACACTCAGTCACACACTTACACACAAGCAAACCAACATCCACATTGCAGTTTCTTATAAACCAAGGCAAAACATGACCAAAAATAAAATAAAATAGGCAGCTGTCCTGGAAAGCGGGACAGACAACACAATAGAGAGAGCTGAAGAACTATTTTATAGCAGATGGGGTCCCAACAGTTCCCCCCCCCCCCCCCCCCCCAAAAAAAAAAACCCCCACACACCCAAAAAAAAAATTTTTAAAAAAGGGGGGGGGGTCCCCCCCCCCCCCCCCCCCCCCCCTTCCCAAGAAAATAATGTCACTCAAGCAGCTGAACATCATTGTTGTTGCTGCTGTCCGCAATCACTGCACAGCAAAATACACAAAAGGCTCACGTCCGTCCAGTTCACTCACAGGTACACGGTCAGGATTCTCAAGCGGCTTTGTATCGTTTCAGTAGTGGGTAGTATAATATGCAAATGAACAATGTTTACCTGTCCTCCATGTCGCCTGCACCCAGGTCTCCCCGCTACTTTTGTCCGCCGGATTACGGAAATCGTACCCCGACTCCGTCAAGTGGCGGCGCTGGGGGGTACCACTCTGACCCGGAGACACCGAGAGCATTGGCAACAACTGCAGGCGTTTTTCACACTATATCCCTCATGATAGACAGAGATAAGGTTGAAAAAAGTTATCCTTTCAGGACTATTTTAAACTTTCCCTCTGCTTGTACCCTGCTGCTGCCTGTACAACGCAGTACAACGCAGTACAACGCAGGTCTTTAAAGCAGCCTGTCAGCAGTCAGCGCAACAGGAACACGCCTCAGTACAGCTGGAGGACATATATTTGGAGGACGTGTCCACGTACACATGGTGGTACGTGTCCTCTGGTCTTTTCATACCAATTCATCACTTGGTTCATTCATTCATTTGTCCATCCGTCCGTCATGTATTCATCTGTCCAGCCAACCATTCACCTTTATTCATTCATCTATCCACCCAAACCTCCACCCAAACCTCCAATCATTCATTAATCCATCCATCCGTCAATCATTCATTCATCCATCCATCAAATCCTTAATTAATTAATCCAGTCATTCATTCATTAAGCCAGTCAGCCAGTCAGCCAGTCAGCCAGTCAGCCGCTCACCAACACATCCAGGACACAAAAGGGGGTAAAATGTGTGTGTGTGGATAAGCACCAACCTCTTAAACGCACAGGCGGAGTAGACGTGGCCTCCGTCACTCCATTAACCTGAGCAATAACACACATGAACGCTGTGCGGAAGGAAAAAATGTGATTGACTTGTCATGAAGCCAAGCTTGGCGTTTCATTCCTAATATGGATCGCATGGCTGCCGGGAATCCATTGTTTAATTACCGAGCGAGCCTTTTACCGAGCTGGAGGACATGAAGGGAGGAAGAGTACGCTGTCTCTCCTCTGGACCTTCACCTCACGGCTCAATCGATACAAAAAGTGTTTCTCCGTAATGAGTAGTTTATTTCCAACATTTTACGACATTTTCGCAAACTGACAATTTGTAACATAGGCTACCGATTGGATTGCGGACTTTATTTTACGTTAATGTGACGTATTGTTTCGAGTTCTGATGTACCCCCGATAATGTAAAACAATAGTTACAATTGGTAAAGCATGCTACTGAATTATGGACATTAACCCAAACAGATGAGGGTCCCACGAGTAGAAGACCACATTATACATTATACATGTGGGACTTTAGTTTTGTGTTAATGTGACGTAGTACGAGTTCTGATGTACCCACGATGTAACATGAAACAATACGTTTACAATTCATGAAGTAGGCGATTGGATTACAGACGTTAATCCAAGCAGGAGGGCCCCGCAAGTAGAAGTACAGATTAGGCCTACAAATATTTATGGGGACTTTAGTTTAGTGTTAGAGTGACATATTACATGTCATTGTGGGGACATTGGAGTGTTTTTGGAAGTTTGATTTCTTAGTAATACGAGGCCCGCAACTGGAGGAAGGGTCTGGAGAGTCTGAGTGCTCGTATACCTCGCGTCCGGTGACCGAGTCTTAAATACGAGAATGGACCCGCCGTCGTGAAATTCATTGGCTGTTAAATGAGATTCAAGCACGGCGAGCTAAATTTAGACTGAAGGTGAAAGGACGATAACTAAGACAGACATGCCTATCGTAAACGGGCATCTGTTGCTGACTGCGGGCCATTTCGTTATCTCAAAGACCTAAATCTGCCATGTAAACAAAAGCTTTGTGAATAAAGTTTATTTTCAGCACCTTCTCGCAACCTCCATTTTGTCGTTGAGCCCACACGTAAAGCACATTATTATACGCCAGCTTTTTCCCCTGAGTTCCTCAACGTGTAACAAAACTTTGCAATCCTCAAACCAACCAGAAAAAAAAAGGAAAAAAATGTGTTCATTAAACACCTTGACGCTCAAAGAATACAACTGCATTTAAAGAAGTTTTAATTATAAATAATGCAGCAGAGATTACAAACTTGTTCTTCACCTGATTCCATTACATTCTCAGCGATGAATAAAATACAAAATGGAGCACAGATTTGTTTAGAAATTGCTAAATGTTCCCTCTTCCCATTTTTTTTGCGGATATTCTATTCCACCCTCGTGGCACAAAACAAAACAAGCTAAAGCGTGAACATATCATATGACAATGACGACGTCGATGAAGCTGATTATCAAATAACTACCTTTCTTTAATATTTTCACAATGATTTCAATGCGTTCATCTTCAGATGAAAACACAGATCTTTTTTAAAAACAAAGATTGCTTTGGCACCATGGACACAGTTAGCTTCGGGGTGGAAGGAGTCCTAACTCTGGAGACAGAGTGCAGTTGGATATTTGTCTTCAAAAAAATGTAAAGCATATTGGCAAAAAAAACAACAGAAATAGGATAAATCTTTGACCAAATCTGGCTTTGGATTCTTTTTTTTATATCTATAAATATTGAAATGCATAATAACCTTTAGGGGAACGGCAGCTCAAAAGAGCAAAGAAGTGTCGATTAGCCAGAAGGGAGGACAAGATGGCCGTTGTTTAAAGGTCCGACAAGAAGATACACATGCAAATGTTCAGTTGACACACACACACATCACTCAAATGTACACACAGATCAAATGTACATCCAGAGATGGCCATCCCCGTATCGATACAGCTGATGTGAAGATAATCAAGACAGCTGTTTACATCTCAGTCGAGATGGAAAGCCGTATAAAAGTGATTTTAAACTAAATGAAGTGATTGTGCTTGTATAACCCACTTATAAAGTACAGGACAAGATCAGGAACAAAACATGAACAGCACTTCAGAAAATGCATTTGAAAAATAAAATATGAAGCCACACCGGAACATTGTAAACAATTTACACAATGGCCCGTGGTCATGAATGAATATTTATTACAGTAAAATAACTACATTTTTTTCCATATACTACTCACAACAGCCATTAAATATACATGTCATTCATGAAATACCATGGAGGGAACCACCACACAAGTTAGTGGAAACCGATTCAAGGATCATCAACAACCAGACAATAAATAGTGCTCAACATTAAGAGTCGATTGACTCGAAAACAAGATGGCAGCTTTTTTTTTTAATCACTCCCCCTCTTCCACCCCATCCCCCACCCTCCCACCCTCCCTCCCACCCTCCCCTTAAACGAGATGTAAAGCTGCTATGAAATAATAATGTGCAGTATTGTTCCGGTTCTCCTTCCGTATGATAAGGGACACATTCCTTCATCTGTGCAATCGCAGGTCAATTCCCTTCGTCAACATCCGGCTCCCCGCTGAGACACAGCTGTGGAGACAAAAGAGAACTTCATTTTAAAACTGTTTCAGTTGACATTATGAAGGTGAAAGCATAGCAAACCCCTTCCACCTTCAGCCATCCCAACAAAACACAACTGTGTTTTACATTTTGAAGCATAAAGAGTATAAAGTAAGTGATCGCTACTTGATGAATATAAACATATCTCATGTATTAGTTCACCATCGTTGATGCTTTCCTTCTCATGTAAGTGTGAAGCTTTGAAGACGATCAGCTAATCAGCTAATGCTCTCTCTCGCTCCTAGCCTAGTGAACGTACCTCCTCGCTAGCCGCTACACGGTTCTCGTTTTCACTGTTTCCTCCAATCATGTCTAGTTCTCTGTCTTTCTCTGTCTTTGTCTGAATGCTTGTGGTGTAGCCTCAGCTCTGATAAGATGCTCGGTTGTCCTCTCTGAGTGTTCTTCTGTATCCTCGAGTACCAGACCGAAGTTGTGGTCTTCAACAACAGAAACAACACAACACACACAAAATTGGCAGCCATCTTGCCACACTACATCAACGGCGGCGTGTCAGTGACAATCGACGGAGCGTGTGAACCCACCTACGCCTCCTCCTCCTCCTCCTCCTCCTCATCCTCCGCTAGAGAGGTCTGGAAGGTCTCCAGCTCAGTAGGAACCTCCTCGTCTGTCGTCCTTGACGGCCCAGTCGAGAGGAGGCTGTCTGGGCCCCTCGGAGCTGGGATGGATGGGAGCGACGGGCCGTTGGATAGGAGGGGGAGGAGGTCTGCGGAGCCTGGTGGAGATGGATCATCATGGGTTGGTTTGGTTTGTCTTTGCCATTCATTAAATCTGCACTATGCAACTTTTCTACTGCAGCTATTTACTCCATTAAAAAAAGAATTTTAACTCGAACGTTTCTCTTAATCCATCCAGAGAATTTTTTCTCTATAAATAATTTTATTCTGGTCCACTTTTGCCCCTAAACTTACATAGTGCAGGTTTAAGTCAAAGCATCAAACATACGATGCTTATAGTTTCAGAAAATGGCAAAATATTCGGTTGCTTACTGTTTATTATTACGGTGTTCCTGTTTAGTTTTGTTCTGCTGCTCAGCAGGTGAATGTAATTCATTGCTCATGTTGTCATCTGATATTGTTTATGATGATTTCATAAACTAAATGAGTAATGGATTAATAAAACAATTATATAGACATCTTTAATTGCAGCCCTAAAAGAAGGGGTTATCTGCAAGCACAGTTGAGTGCAATCAAAGTCAAATTGAAGTAAAAACTACAACAGATGGACACAGCATTTTTATTTCCATGTAAAAGAAATAAGGTAAGCTAATAGTTGTTAGTGTACCAGGCTACTGTCTGCTGTACAAAAACAACATAACAAAAACTGATGACTCGACAAAGAAAACAGACTCATTCATTTTAACTGCAAGTACAGTTGAGGAAAACCTAAATAATACAATAATAATAAAAACCATGTTCATATAGTAAGGTCATATATTTAGTTCTAGTGTACCTGGCTGCTGTCTGCTCCTGCCACCTCCTCTCTCTCCTGACTGTGGTGTTCTGTTCTCGCTCCGGTTCTCCTCCCTGGGCCTGTGGGCCCCTGCGCTGCCCCTCCGGCCCCTGGGCTCCCCGGAGCCCATCCGAGGCAGCGTGGCCCCCCTGGTCCTGCACTCCCCCAGGGGTGTGGCCTTCGGGAGGTCGAGAGGCATGCAGGAGTCTGGGAGCAGAGGGACGGGAAGACGTCTGTACTTAGTCTTGCGTAGATGCAGTTACCGCATACAATTGAATGTGGGAACTCTCATAAATACATCCAAAACAGTACATCGAAAGGACAAAGCATTTATAATTACATTTTTTTTATAACAAAACACAAAACTAAGTACACATATACACAACTTGTTTGCTGATAATTGCTCAATCAATCAACAGAACGACACACAACCAATAACTAATTAACCCTCACAAACTAAACTAAACACAAACACACAAGTGAAGGCAGACAGCCGACAGAACAGTTGTTGAAGGCGGCCGTATACTTAGAACTAAAATCTGAACTGGTGTGTTCGCACAGACTAAATGGCAGGCTTGCCACCAAATCGATCGCACCGCATTGGCCTTCCGTCGCCGCGGGTCCTCAGCCCAACTAGTCAAACCTTTCCCATGCGTCCCCCAGTACAGCGCTGCCTGCAGTAGCTCAACAACACCGCGTATCGCTGATTATTGAATGATTATCACCACGAAGACGAAAGGGCCTCAAATCTCCCTCATATCACAGTGACTACAATGCACTCGGCACTCAGCAGCTCTGTTTGAAGTACACCGGGGCCTTGAGTTCGGTGCCACACGTCGACCGGCAGACCATGACCATGACGAGTCATGACGACCGGATGCACAGCGCTCACCATCGTAGAACTCAGCCGTCGGTGGGTAACCGCGGTGACCGGTCGTCGGTGGTTTGTGTTTACGGGGTCGTCTCTGGGTCACGGCAGGACTCATGTTGCTAGATAACGGACTGCCGGGCCGACGGGCTTCAGGAAGTACACGAGGTTTAGTCTATGAATGTGAACTGGTTCATCAAGTCAAGTCAAACTTGAGACAGGGAAGTTCGATCTTGAAATATTGCTTGCGTCTTGTTTTGCACTTAAAGAAAGTATTTTTACTTGAGCTAAGAGAATGTCTAGTAACTCTCAGTCTGCCTCAAATGTGACACTAAATCTCTTGAGTCTTATTATTTATTATTTGTACTGACGATTAGAAAGGTGACTGTAACACAAGTACATCAAACAAGAGCCTCCTCACCTGTCTCCTCACCTGTCTCCTCACCTGTCTCCTTTACCTGTCTCCTTTACCTGTCTCCTCACCTGTCTCCTCACCTGTCTCCTCACCTGTCTCCTTTACCTGTCTCCTCACCTGTCTCCTCACCTGTCTCCTTTACCTGTCTCCTCACCTGTCTCTTCACCTGTCTCCTCCCCTGTGTCCTCACCTGTCTCCTCGATGTACCACTGCAGACCCACAGCGTCCCCCGAACCCCCCAGGGATGGGCGGGTGTCCGTGTCCGTGAACAGCGACCCGTCCGATGTGCTGACGACGCTGGAGCGAGCCGACGACAGGTTGTCCTCGGAGGCCGACCCCCAGCTGTGGACCCCCGACCCCGGGACCCTCCCCGACGGCTCCGTCGTCGGCGGTAACCCCCGGCGCTGGATCCTTTGCGGGGACCGATGTTGCTGATGTTTCTGTGGCGTCTCGCAGCGTTGGCGTGGGTGACGGTGGTGACGGTGGTGCTGACTGTTGGACGGCTCAATGTCTGCCTCTCCCTCTTCCTCCTCATCATCAACATCATCATCATCATCATCTTCTTCCATTGTTTCTCCTCGCTCCTCGGCATCCAGGCTCGGGTGGGGAGGAGGGGGGGA